>JANIJG010000577.1:0-32079 GCA_024611175.1 Megaceryle torquata | reverse complement strand
TAATAATAATAACAACCAAACCAACAAAACACAAAAACCACAAACAACAAACACCACTCACCAAACAACCCTACCAAAAAAAAACAACAACCCAACCCAGCAACTAAAGACTTTCCTGCAATAAGTCCCTATAAACAAATACTGGAAAACAGCAAATCATCTTCTAACAGTACACAATTCAAGTCTTTCAAAGGAAAATGGATTACTTAACCTACTGAGAAATAGACTGCTGTTATGTTTGGATGTGCTTTAAAAGGAAAACGTTTTTGTAACTGATGAACCAAATGGAAAAGGTTTTGCTGATCCTCATTCTCTGGTGCTTAGAAGCTTCATTTCTATCTGCTTTAAGTTCTGATGTGACAACAGTTATTAAGAACAACTTTCTTGGGGATCTTTATTGGAGCAGCACGTGATTCCTTTTTTTAAAAAGTATTGGAGTTGAAGTTGAAGTTACTCAAAACCGGTGAACAAAAAGTTCATTCGCTCTATTTGTTTCCTTTAGCTAGTGTCCATTTTGGGGGTATATGTTTTGGATTTGACTTTATGTAAAATTTAGATGGCATTTACTATATGAACGTCTCCACATGATAACAAATTTGTTGCAAGTTAAAACCTCTTTGGAAGTTACCGTATGGTTCTAGCACTTATATTGAGACTTTACTCAGAAAATTAACTTTAGAAACTGTCAAGCTGGGAGATCCATGTCAGCAGTTTCCAGAACAAGTCTGATCACTCCACAAACAGCCCTACATCTATAGCAACCGCCAGTCCTGTAAATTTAGCCTTGGGCTTTAGAACTCAAATATAAAAGTCATGTATTTTGTTCCCAGCACAACACACAAAAAATGGATTCCATGTGCCTGTTGTCTCCTGAGGAAGGACAGAATCATACTCCCATTTTATACCCTCAGGGTCTGACACCACAATGTCCTGCTTTGAGCTAGAATATAACTAATTCTGTTCAGTGATTTTACTTTTCAGCCAAGTCTCTTCCAAGTAACTGCACTTTCTGAAGTTAATGGCATATTTTTGCAGTGTCTGCTTCCAGCAGTGATAATGCTTGATGTTTGGAGTTACTGCCAAGGATTGGTGTGCATACCAAGGTCACTGCTAAATTTTGTGTAACACGTTGGAGGTGCAGAAAGTAAAAGACTATACCTGAGGGGAGAAGCGGACAGGACAGGTGACCCTAAACTGACCAATGATGAATTCCATCCCATATATGTTATATTTGGTATAAAGCCGAGGGATCACGAGGGTCAAGCTCTTCTTCAGTGGCTGGTGTCCGAGGAGGAATCCATCCATTCCACCTTTGATCCCAATCCATGTGTTCCTGAAGCTGGTTCCCATCTGCCACTGAGTCAAGTGCCAGCCTCACAGGATCAGTGGTGTCAGTGATGGAACTGCCGTAAGGGGGACTGGGTTCGATACTGATTTTGTATTTATTCTATGTTATTATTTTAATTAAGGATGTTTTAGTTTTCTAATCAATAAAACACTCCCTTATTCCCTTTCTTGTCCCCTTTTGGAAGGGAGAGGGGTTACTAGAGAGCATCTGTCATTTATCAAGTGGCTGGCCCAGCTCTAACCCTCGACACAGACATTGGCATAGAATGCTTCACCCTTTGGATGTCCATTAGGATTAACTACTTGTATGTGTAAAGATTAAATTTCCAGAAGTAATGAGGAATAAGACTTAGAATAATGGGATGAAATGGAGAACAGGAATATACATTAAGCTTCCTGCCCACAGCCCACATACTCAGGAGGGGCTGGTTGACTTCTCCTTCATTTTGTTGAGTTTCTACTACCCTCAGAGAGAAGATGGAAGTTAGTACCCATAATATATTAAATACCATAACAAAGTGTAACATTTGCTCTGGAAAACAATCCTCACCTGACAGGAGAAGTGTCTTTACTGCTTTATAAACCTCTTGCAATTAGAATTACCAGAGCTATAGGAAACTAACATATGCCCTACAACACAAGTTACCCAACATGTCAGTGCTCAGCAAAATACTTTGGGCTAGGAACATTATAAACAAATAAATACTCAGTCCTATAGCAGCTTTATCTCAGCTACTTCAGAATTAATGAGATATTAGTCATTTGTTTTGCTGACTACTCAGTCCTGGCATTCTCAAGATAGAGTAATTCAGTTTTGCCTACATTTCTATGAGCATCACAAGGAGAGGAATTGGAACAGTATCTTCTGTGGAAAAATTAAGCTCATTTAAAACCTGCATTTTTGTTGAGATAAGAAATCTCACTCTATTGCAACTTTTTCCACACTTGGAGTTTTCTTTTTTACATGAACGATATATGATAGAATAGTTTCCCTAAAAATTCATAAATCAATCACTCTTGCCCACATTTCTATGCTGTGCTCCATTTCTTTGAAATATGGATGATCAGCCTAGGATGTAATTCAGTGTGTACATATGGAGTATATTTTATAACAAGATCCATTCAAGCCAAGTAAAACTTTTTAAAAAAGAGATAGAAAATATTGATCTCTTCTCGTTGCTTCTATCTTCATTTCCCGAACTTACCTGTGAAGATGTATGTATATGAAAGGTGACAGTGGGTGACAACTGGAATTTTTCATTATTATATTAGAAAATATAGCACAGCAAGTCAAGCATTAAGCACTTTCTGGATTTTCTTTTTCCTTGGGGAATGCCTTACCCTGGAATACACAAAGGATTATTTAAGAAGGGTAGTGAATTCTGCAGTTCGGATCATTCGGGACATATTGCCAAATTGGATGATTTTGTTATTATTTCTGTATCTGTTACTTGTCCCTCAGTATCTTCAAGCTAACAGAGCTTCAATAATTTAACATTTTATCTTAACAGCAAGGAAAAAGGTGGCTGCCCAATCAGGACTATGTGCAAATATAAACACCTCAGTGAAAAAATTCCAAGCTTCAAAAAAAGGGTTAGCTTGATTTGAAGTGTGATCAGAGTTTTGACATATGTCTCCTTTTACCAACCCGACCAGAAAAAGACACATATCGAGATTACCATCTAAATGGCACATTTTTGAGCGGGGCATGATATCTGCATGCAGAGAAAGGTCTCAGTCACTGAGTGACAGCAGCTATTGCAGCCACTCAGCCTTAAAGAAAACATATTTTCTGTTAATTCCTGCAAGTGCTCTGCTAACAGGAATTTCCAAAATCTGGATTATAACGGCTTCAACATGCTTTATTGATCTATTTTATTTCTTTATTTGAGAGTGGCTAGAAGCAAGATGATCTGTTTTATATAAACGTCCTGACTTTCCCCTAAGCTTGGCAAAATCTCAGGCGTAGCTGAAAGTATGGATGTCATGTAAAAAAATAAATTTTTGAAAAGGCTTTTGAAAAATCATTCCCCAGCTAAAGGTCACCAGTTAAATTATATAAGGGTACTGGGAATTAAGATTATGCACCTTTGGCTGCTTTCCTGCTTCACAGAATGTGAGAATAATTAATAATGCAAAGAGCTTACAGTATTTAATGGTGCAGACTGCTTAGTAGAAATACCCATGTTATTTCCAAGACACAACAGCAGGGATTGAACCATCTGAAGGAGGCAGGATTTCCTGCCTGCACAGGATATCATCCTGTTCCTTTTTGATTTTTGAAGGCTCTATCCCACTCAAACTTCTTTCCTGATGAAGAAAAAACAAACAAAATCCCGATTCCCCCTGGATAATTAACTTAGAATCATAGAATAGTTTCAGTTGGAAGAGACCTTTAAAGGTCATCTAGTCCAACACTCCCCTTAATGCGCAGGGACATCTGCTAGACCACATTGCTCAGAGCCTTATCCAACCTGACCTGGAATGTTTCCAGGGGTGGGGCATCCACGACCTCTCTGGGCAACCTGGGCCAGTGTTTCATCACTGTCATTATAAAAAGTTTCTTCCTTCTATCTAGCCTAAATCTATTTTGGAAATAACAAGGAAAGCAACAGGAGAAGTAAAAACACACCCAACGCTATACCTGACTAATGCAACACTAGCTCTCACTTCAAAGAGATAGAAACAGATTAAATATCTGATGACCTTTACTCACATATTGCCTTTTGTACTTAAAAAAAATATAAAAATATCTAAAGTAACATTTGGCACAAACCCATGCCAGCTCCCACATTAAATGGATACTTTCCTGAGCTATACATATTTACCTGATCAAAGCTTTCTTACTCACTTTAGAAGCAGAGTGATTCAATAAACTTGTGATCATGAAATAATCTCATTAATACTTTTAATTAACTGAAAACAAACAATCCCTCATTCATTTAGGTGGTCTGGAAAAGGAAGAAGTTAAAGTGAGCAGATGAAAATCTAGAAGCAGAACATTTTATTTCAGGGGTTTTGAACAGATTTTTCCTATCATGCAAGTGTATTTAAGTGTATAACTAATCTGGATCTAGACCTGTACTTGTACGAAGCCAAGTCAATCTTGGCTCATTATCAGCAGACTAAAAATGAGTGAAGAGATACATCAGGCCTAATATTTTCCTATTCTAAGGCATTTATCTGATTTGGCATCTTAGAAGAAGAATAACCTCGTAACTATAAAATAAGGGGATGTGAACTGGCATAGGGATTTTGGCAGAGCAAAGTTTTGGAGAGTTTAAGAATGTGTTTCATTGGAACCTTCCCCCACCTGTTCTGGGCCCCTGCATTTTTATTTTTTCCTGTACTCAGTGTACTGGATGTTGAGAAGAGCTCCATTCCAGCTTTCACACTTTGGCAGAGGCTGAGTACCAGCAGTACTACTCCCATGTTTCTCACTAAGACATATGAATAACAGGCAATGGCTGGAAAACAATTTTTGAAAAAATTAACAAGAGAACCAAGGAGAAAAATCTTGGTTTCTGATGAAACACTTCATGCTATGGCTTGTCCCGCTTACCCATATATCCTCTGCTTTGTAATGTTCTTCGTTCTTACTTGTTTCTGCTAGGTACTGCTAGAACATCCTAGACTGAGGTTCTTTCTTTCAGAACCACTTCCAACGCAACTGGTTTCTTCAGCATAAAAGACAAGTGTCTGTCTTGTCTTTTTAATGGATTTCATGCCAGGAAGAAAGGCAGTACTATTTAGCATTGTTATTTTTGTCATCATAAGCAGAAACAGAAGAAGTTTGAGTTACATCTGTATTACCAGGCTTGGCACGCACTCCATTTCAAGGCAGGAGTGCATAACCTCTCCCAGTTCTGCATCTGCAGACCATGGATTTTTGTCCAGGATAGGTGGTCCTTAGCCTGAGAACAACTAGGAAGCCCTAAAAGGGAGTCCCCCATTGACCAGGCTACCTGCAGTATTTGGATGGCAAGCTGCTGCCTGCAGCTGAATGAGCACTCTCTTTCAGGACTGAATGGGGAAAAGAACTCCTGAATGTGTCATAAAACCACGGGATAACACAAGCAGGACAAGGCACTGAGCTTTGTAAAATGATGCAGAAGCTCTGACAAATCCTGTAAGGTGGAGATGATGTCAGAAAAAAAACCCCAAAAAACAAAAAAGCAGGAGGAAAAGGCAGCTGTAGGAGTTTCAAACTGCAGTCCTTCTCCCCATGCTTAGGGCTGGAGAAGGCATCACACCTCTCAGTCTCGTCTGGTAGGAAAAGCCTTTTGCAGTAGGCCTGTGGCAATGTGTTGAGCAAAGCCAGAACCTTTGACCTTCTAAACCTCAACCCTATGGAGAACAATGAGCAGCATCTCTCAGCCTGGGAAGGATATTTTAATGAAGGGCAACCTGTGACCACAGGGCTCCGACAGACATGCAGCAGCAGAGGAAAATTGGACAGCTGAAGCTGCTACCTCCCCCTGTCTTCCTCCCAACCTGCCTAACAGATGTTACTGCCCCGGAGGCAAGGATGTCTGATCCTTGAGTGGCATGAATCAACTCCTAACTCAGCCCACTCTGCACGCGGACATTTTAAGGTAACCTGACATCAAAGCTGGTTTACCACTGGCAGGGTGGAGCAGACCACTATGGACAGTAACAGTTTTAGTTACCTAATGATAATTCACTGTTACATTCCTGACAAAGCCACTGGCCCCCTCTGAGCAGCCAGCTGTGCCACAGGACCAGGATGCTGGTGGTCTCCTCTGGAAGCAAGCCCCAGTGGAGGAGGAGTGGTTTGTCTCCCTCTCGCCAAGGAGACTGATAGAGGCACCGTGTCCCTGCACAGCTCTAAAAGGAATATTCTGAAGGCAATATTTTGTTCTTTAGCTCTGTCTATCTGAACTAGGACCAAAGTAACAACCCTAGAAAAGACAAACATCACCCCCAAATAAAGGAGGTAAACATTTTTAGGGGGGAAAAACCCCAAACAGAATAAGGATGTGGAAGGATATGGAACTCAGACACAGGCAGTAAAAACCTGAGCACAGTGAACTCAAATTCTGTTTCTTAAAGATATCCTGATCTGTTCATCTGAGGACACAATACTAAGGACAATATTATTTATAACATATAATAAAAGCACATCTTTAGGTCCTTTTAAAAAGTTAGTGATATTGATCTTAGGTTCTTTATACAAGACAATATCTGTTACTTCCCTAAACATTTACTGGATTGCAGCTAAATTTATTTTTTCATATAAAATGAAAGTGTGTCTGGCGCATTTTTTTTATTTTTATAATGCCTTATTAAATCAGTCCAGAGACATCAACAACAGAGCAGTAAATATTTAAGATTACATCTTCTTTCCTACATTATTCTTTTCCTTCTCTATCAGATCTACTGTCCAATAACTCAGTTCCTCCTTTTATTCTCACTCTTCAAACACTCTCAGCATCTCAGTTGCACTAAGATCATCAGATTTCATTGGAAAGATGAGCAAACATAAAAAGACTAAGAGAGCACTTAGGGCATGATCCAAAGTTACTGGGGTCAACAAGGAACACTGTCTCCCATTAGACCAGCTCAACATTAAGCTCCAAATATTTATTGTTACTTCTAGGGATCATGTGTCAGAGCTTTCAATAATATTCATTACAATGAAGTGTTTATTGGAAAATGGCAACAGTAAATGAATGAAAATACATCCAGATAGAAAATCTAATATTCATAACCATTCTCCTATCTAGGGATTGCTATAAGAGCAAAACAAGTATTTCTCTCCATTTCTCCACCTAAGACACCGACACAAAAGGCTTCAAACAAAGCTAAGGGGAAGCGTTAGGAGAGTAACACCATCTAGCAGAGCCAGGATAATCCTGCAATTATTATTCTGATCTGGAATTCCCAGCAGGTTGACAGCTACCTTGCAAGAAACACTGGTGAACATTAGGCAATCTCACAGCATAAACCCCCCCCCCAAACCTCAATCAAGTGCTTATGCTTAGATAAAAATGGCACAAGAAAAATGCTAGCTGCCATCCACAAATATTTATCCAGGGAAAGCTTTTGTCTTTGTGTGTGTCTGATCATGTGTTGGGTCAAGCAGGAGGTTTTGTTGGTCAGACAGTTGGCTGGGTTTTGGTTATGGGCTTCTGCTGCTGTTATATTTCTACTAGATCATGGAGTTGCCTTGTTTGAAATTCTGATGCAAGCCACAGCACTAAGGCAAAACTCAACATTTCAGGGATCTGCCTTTAGCCATAATTATAGGCTCACCTTTGTGCTCTGCACTTTCAAGGGTGGCAGCTGCTATAAATTACCGCAGGTAGGAAAAAAACTTACAAAACAACTACAGCATTCTTGAAGGGGCACCAAACAAGCTACAAGTTTGTCCACTGGCATTTTCCTCCTGGATAACTCAGGCCAGGAGGTCAAAACAATGGCTGACTAACAAGACAGCACATGGGGAAAAGGTTACCATTAATAATGCAACAGAAGAGCACTGTGTGGACAAGCAGTGTAGCAAAAACATACCAAGACAACCAGCAGGATACAGGGGTCATGCAAGAAATGACTTGATGCTAGTCAGAGAAATGATTTTCTGAAAAGGGTGTGATGTTGTTAGTTAAACATCCTTCCAAGTGTTCAGTAACTCCTGCTCCCTGTGTACTTCCTTCAGAGGTAGAAAATAAGGATTTACTAATGTTCTTACTTTATTATTACCATAAGTCAGTGCTTTGATGATCTTGCTAGGTGACTTCAGGACCCCTGGCTTGCGCATTTGAAACAGACAACTCAAGAAAAGTGAAAAGAGAAAATGAAGGGGAGCGTGTAAATGGTGCCATTCAGGCAGATCTAGGGTAGAGGATTCCCTGCCCATGGCAATAACAGCACAAGCACTAGAAGTTCAGTCAGACGATGTCACCCAGCCCATGCAGTTTCTTCACTCTACACACTAATTCAACCTTTGGTCTAATAGACAGATACTGATACTGCCCGAAAGACTCAAGAAGGATTTCTGAAGGAAGATATCATCCACTAAGTCAGCATCAGAGGTAGCTGGGAAAAGACACCATATCCTAGACCTATGAAGAACTGAGTCCTGTACAAAACACATACAACTTCACAGCAGCATTCTTATAAGCAACACTGTCACATAACCACTTTGCATCTAGTTTGGATATAGATTGCACATCTAGTTTTCCTTTCTATGAACACTGGGGTGCAAACCTTGGTAGTGAAAAGATAAAAGCACCATAAGCAGGCAGTGTAAGGTGAAAAATGTATTCTCCAGATATCACTGCACTTCAAACCCAATGTGGCAGACACTTAGAAGTTACCATTTGAACGGTGTTGATTCCTGACTTCCAAAACAAATTCTATTAGCAGTTTCTGACAAAGAAAATGCCTTCAAACAAGACACATGTAATTTTAAGGTTCCAGGAATGCACAATGCCAGGGACTAGTAAACTGCAAACCTGTTCCATTTTTCTTAAAGCTAAGGATTCTCTGACTCTTCTTGTGCAGTACTGTAAATTAGGAATAACTTCAGTGAATTCCCCTGAGTTACAGCAGTCTAAGGCTTATGTAAATGGGAAGAAAATAATTCTGTCTATGCTCTTATAAACTACAAGCAGGGCAAAGAGTTTACATAATGGGTTTATAAACAAAAGCCCTTCATATCTATAATCCATGACCAGAAAATGGATCTGTCCTGCGTAAAAAAAAAAAAAAAGGAACAATGGTCCTCCTTACAACTCCTTGTATGAATAATAAATGTGAGGTGCAAGCCAGTGATTGATATGAAGGAATTACAAGATGAAATGAGAACATTGTTTTCCTTTCTTATAATAGTTTTGGGAGTGGTTTTGCAGTTTATGTGTATGCAGACAGTTCTCTGGACAAGATTGTGTGAGAGAGTATGTATTGTAGTGAGAAGATTGAGACAGTGTGTAGGTAAGTTGCCTGTTTAGTAACCTTTACTATTAAACCACCCCATCTCCTACCAATACCAAAATGGAAATCTCTTTCAGAACCATCTTTTCCCTGCTTAACAAAATGTACTTGCAAAGAGGCTTTCAGTCACTGTCTTCAAGTACAACACAATAAAAATTATTTCAGAACTGCAACTGCTCTTGGTGAGGTAGGTGGGAAAAGCAGCCTCAGCAGAGCCTCTTTTCCTTGTGAGCTCTGTACAAGTAAGGAAAATAACTAAAGGTTCAGTTTCTTAATACTCTTCTACTTCTGAACCCAGTCTCATGATTTCAGTCCACCCTCGTTGCAGGTTACTGACCTAAAGACTTAATGAGACGGAGTGGGGCTTACTGAACATAGCTAAATGTTACCTATTTCATCAAGCACTAACATATATGTTGTATTAAGTCAGAAGCCTCTCCTGGCCATAACTGATGATATCTGAAAGAACAAACCAACTCTGGCCACTGCCATGTGCCTGAGGTATAAGAATGAAAGCTGAAGAGAGGAACAGAGCACAGCTTTGTAAAAATAAGCCAGAAACAATTATACTTATTTTAAGGATATTACCACTTCAAAAATAACAAATTAACATGAACGAGACAAGATGCACAAATCAGTAAACTGTTTTGCTGCTTTATCTGCAATATCCCCCAGTCGATACGAAGAACCAGGTTTCCTGCATTTTGTATTACTTTTCTTCTCTGAAATGTCAAAGATCTTCCTCAGAAGCTCAAGGACTATGCTACAGAGACTGCTGAGGAGACAGATTTACACTCATATCCTAACTGATTCATTTCTAGAAAAATCAAGCCACATCCTGAGACCTTCAGAAGCTCTAACACTCTACATGCCTCATTGGTTTTATACATAGCCCTAAAACCACTGTATGTTAATCCACAAAATCAAAATTATCTGTACTAAGTGCTCTCGACTGATGGTGCTCCCACTGAGCTCCCTCATCTGACAATGCAATATCTGAGAAGAGAAGATGGAGAAAGAGATGGTGCCAGCCAAAATAGCTAAACAACATTAATCCACCACCCTTCAAGGACAAGGAATAGTTTTGCATAAAGCTGAGTCTCTTTCTATCTATGTGGATATCTAATCTCTGTATCAGAGACATACTAATGAGAACAAATGAAGGTACAAATTCCTACCTCAGGGTTAGAAATCCGAAGCAGTGGTGAAGCCAAGGTGTGGGCAAGTAAAAGTAGTTTTCCTGTGACTTAAAGACTCCCTGAAAAGCCAGAGAGATGGAGGCTACAAAGCATCCAAGCCACTGCAAACATGACAATTCTGATTTTGGATTAGCACGCTCTTTTCATCCTTTATTAAATAATGAATCCATGCTAGCATTAAAGCATACTATTCATGTCTAGAGTGCTCTGTTACACTGTCAAATTTTATTCACACCATCTGAATAATAAAAGCAAATGAAAAAAAGGTTTATCTGAACATAAACAAGGAAATGATAGAGCACCAATTTGTGTGGTAATTCTAATGAGGTCAGTTGTCTGTTTCTTCTTTTCATACAAGGTGATACCCTTAAAAAAAGAAAAAAAAAAAAAAAAAGAGATGCAGAGAGGATGAGCCAGTGGAGGAATGCTGAAACACTTACCTTTAAAACCCCTAACAAAAAACAAACAAACAAACAAACAAACAAACAAAAGTGTGACAGAATAGAGAGGCCTTCACTCCTTCACAATCTCACATCTGTGCAAGCTAATGTGAGCAGCTGTTCTGTGCTGGGGATCAGGGAGTAGTGGGGGTAACTGGGGAAAAGTTTGTTTCACGTGGCAGCAGCCCTTAGGGTGCTTCAGAAAGGAGGTGGGGAGGCCAGAAACAGCCTCAACAGCCATTCTAATGCACATCTTTGAGGATTAAGCATCCATCTAGACTAAAGTAAAATGCCATGATCACCAGGTTTTCTAAAACTTACAGCTGTGCCAGCAGCAGCTGATGGCACCCAGACAACCATCACTACCAGCGGTGCTACACATCTGCCATCACAGTCCTTCCTCCCAGACATGAGGGCTTATTTCCTCTCCTCTGTCCACCATCAACCAGACTAGAACAAAACTCTTGTAAAACGATGGATGCCATGAAAAGGGGGCAACTGAAGTGAGGATGAGTTCAAAACACGTTTATTACAGGAGTTACCATCTCTCCCCTTTCTCAAAGGGGAGAAGACACTGCTTATTTTGCAGTCATCTCACCAGGGACAAGCAGGCACTGAAGAAAATCCAGCTCCTGTCCCTTCCAGTCCATTCTTCCACCCTCATTCATTCCTGCTCAAGTTTCTAAACTGGTGTAAGAGATAAGGAACAGAAGAGACCGTATCACACTCAGTGCTGTTTTACACGATAACCAGCCCTGACTCAGCCAAGTCTCCTGCAAACCTCACACTTCATACTTCAGCAAGAATTTTCTTTGAAAGGGAAGTAACTTTGCATAAGCAACTGATCAAAGAGACACGCCAAGTTATTGTTCCTATGACACCTCTTTCTGTTAAGGTGACCTCCAAGTGAAACATGAGCCTGCAACTGGGTGATCAGAACACCCAGCACACTGCTGAGCGTCAAACTGTTCAGAATCTAAATGCATTTGTTTAATATCTGAAAGATTACCTTGCTTTATAACACATGAACAATCGGAGGATCAGAGTAATTTTTTCTCAAGCACAGGCACTTTTTGTTCCTGTAATGTACCAACCAGGAAGAGCATCCAACCTGTACAACAAACAAGAGCAGATTAAATTGTTAGCTGTCGCACACAAGATAAAAGGGAAAAGTAATTTCTGTGACTCCAGTTGTGCAGACTGAATTCAGACCCAGAACACAGACAGTCTCGCCAGTACCTGGCATTATAAATTCATTAGTTAGCCTTTGCCCTTCCTGAAACAATCCCCTTCCTCAAGTGCCTTTTAAAAATACCTTTCTTATGATGGATCCCTTTGTCTTGTGGTGTCTGACACTGAGAAGGAATTTAGTTAGTATTTTCAAGCTTTTCCCTGCAGAGCAGCTGAGCCAAAAGATCTAAACCATGCCCTCCTGTTTTTCTAATAAGAAATGAGGGTCTCCCCTGCAAGAAGTCAAGGCTTCCAGAAAACTGCAAAGGTCTCTGATGAAATGTTGGCACTCATCAACAGCTCAGATACTTCTCTGGCATGGTGGAGAAAAACTAGCAGTGAAGTTAATTTTGACACAAGAGTATCATTATGAATGACATTTACAATAAACATTAAATTAGCTTATAGCTTTACAAAGTTTTTGTATGGATCCGTGATACATTTAACACACAAGAAATGGATTTTTATGTACGATAGATAAAAAGTGAAGAACTGTAGAGAACTGCATCTTCAAAAACAGTCTGGCATAAGCCAGGCAGAACCAGCTGTAACAGATTTCTGTACCAAACCATCTGCGTCTAATTCAAGCATAAACTACTGGGCTCACTCTAGGCAAAAAGGGTAAAAATGTGGCCTAATGTATCAGTTTTATAAATACAAAAATACTAATCCATGTGCTACATTTAAACTAGCACAGGAAGCTCCAGCGCTGAGACAGTATTTCAGCAAAGTTGTCTGATGTACCTTTTTTTTTTTTTAAAAAAAAGGGTTGTTTTTTTTTTTAAAAAAAAGGGGTAAAAAAATGGAGGAAAAAAAAAAGGAGACAATTCTCTAGCTCCCAAATTAACAGGCAAGGAAGTCTTGATTATCATTACTTGAAACTAAAAGTACAGAGCATCCTTGTTTTCCCTCCACTCAGCAGAAAATTTCAGTCATCTCTAATCCCAACTCTGTCTCCCGTTTTGTGGCTATAGTTCATCCCTGAACTTCAGAACTTCTCTGAACCTGCGCTTTTCAGTTGAGCAAACCCAAAATCATATAGAAAATTTTGCCCACACAAACACGTAATAAAAAAATATAAAACTTGTTGAACAAATTTGTAGTATTTCATTTGGACCCAAGCCAGTTTTAATGTGTTAAAGAGTGCAGCAGCACTTCATTGCAAAACAGCACAAGCTGTGGTAGTTGTTTTGAAAATTTCAATTTCATATTCAATTCTTGGGGAAACTGATTACCTATCTATTTCAATTACCTCATTTCTTCCAAAACTGGTGTTGTAAGATCCTCCTCCTCTCCCTTGTATTAGTGAAAGAAAGCAGTTTATGAAATATGGGTGGACAACACCCAACAAAAGTGTTGATACACTGTAGAGAAATGCATCATTGCTCTGACACAGGGGATGTAGCTACATTTGGTACCGCATAACCTCCTGGACGTCCGTGAGACTCGATGAAAAGAAACCAGGCACAAGTCAGAAGGAACTGAAAATGCATCGGGGAAATCACATGCCAAAAATACATGCTTCTCTTCTCTGACTACACAGGGAGTTTAGGGTGACTGCTTCTGATTCAGGCATCAACCCCAGAGACATCTGAAGTCAGGTGAGATGAATCCCAGCAAAAGTGGTTTCCTGAGAGCACCTGTACACACTCCATAAGCAGAGACCTCATCTGACTGAAAGGAAGGACAGATAAGCAGATGAACCTTGCCAGATGGTGTTGCTGGAATCTGGGACTTTTCTGATAGTCATAAATGTGCACACAGAGAATAGAAAAGAAAATTTAAAAAATCTGGATAACCAGAAGGAATACTCTTGCTGAAAGCTCCTAGCCTTGTCAGCTACCATTTAACTCAAAAGATCACTCCCCCCCCCCCCTTTTTTTTTTTAAACAAATACCCTATTATATTTACAGTACCTTCAGATTTTGGAAGGACTGGTTCCATTACTAATCAAATGTCTTTCACTTGCTCTCCAGTTGCCTTCCTTCCATAAATCTATGTTTATTATTTATCTCCATTTTTCAAGTCAAAGTCAGCCCAAGTCATTGAAATTCCATGTCCTTATTTTAAATGAAGTATATGTGTGATATATATAATTTTTAATGAGATATATACTAAACTGTGTCTATAGAATAATTCCACATAACTAGATACCCACTGAGGAACCTAGAAGAAATTTCAAATGATATCTAAAAAAATGCACTTCAAACTCAGAGGGGTATATAGTTCATGAATGGTGAGTAGCTACTAAACTGTTATACAAATGTTTTTGCAGTATGGGCACTTTATAAAGAAAGAGAGCAGTGATTTTATTCTCCTAAGGATTTGTTAAAAATACCCCTAAACACTTCATAATAAGATAATATTCAAGAACTGCATATTATTCTAAGCTATTCAGAATCCAGATTTCTGAGAGAATACAGAATGCTTTGCATTTGTTTTAATCACCACTACCAATTTTACTTCCTAATAATTTGCTGTGATGAAATGGAAAGTAATTAAAGACAACCTTTACTACTGGGAGAGAAGAAAATTCGTCAAAAGGCAAGCATTCTGAATGAACACTTAAAAAAAAAAAACAACAAACTTTTCTTCTGTTTTAATGAAATGGTTTTTTTTTTCTTTTTTCCTTAAAAAGGTGAAAGAAAAGAAAAATACTTCAAAAATTATTATTCTAACTAGAGATAGTTATAATCAAAAGCCATCAAAAATCAGAAAGTAGTATTTGTCAAACTGCATTTTAGGTAGTGACAGTTCAACTAGAAATTTTTCAAACATAAAATTAACCCCTGTTGGTTTCCTGCTTTTCCCTGTCTTAGGGAATTTATCTCCTTTTGCTACTGCTGTTACCTGCTGGAATAGTTTTCACAGGGTGGTACACATGTCTGGCAGTGGTGTGACACATGGGATAGGTATTTCCTCCTCCTTTCCTCCTTCATTATAAAAGATCTGTAAATAATATTTGTTCCCATGCTATGAATTATGGTATTGAGAAGACCAAGAAGTTGGACTGTAGGTTTGGGATGGCCCTAAATCACTTCTAAAAAGAAATTATGATTTACAAGGCTACTAATGGGACTGTCCAACTTCCCATTCCATTTTGTGAAATTCCTGTTTTAGTCTCATGCTCCAGGCTGTACCCCCTCGCTGCAACACATCCTCCCATTTCCTCCTTCCTGAAATGAGAGGATGTATAAATCTCATCTTAGCACATTAAATCTGCCAGCTATTTTATCTTCACCAAGACATGACTATTTTCAGTCAGTCAAAACATATCTTTCCTAATGAAGAGCCAGCCCTCTGAGAAATGAGGCCCAAATTTGCCCACTGCAGGTGTCATTCACTCAGCTACTCAGCACATACCATCACCTGGGACAGGTCCGGGTCATGAAGGAGAACTATAGAGAGCAGTCTATGAGTGCCAATTAGTGTTCACATTCAAGCTGACTCAGCTTCAGTGGTGAGAGACAGTCCAAATTTTTTGTGTACTAGCAATTTTCTGCTTTCTTCTGCCTAACCTCTAGCTATTACCGTGCTTCTCTATAGCTAAGATATTTTTTTCCTCCTCGACTCCAAATATAGCTACCACTTCCTTAGGCTATTGCCTTTTCTTACTTTTTGTTTTACAGGCTAATGATCTGTCAACTAATATTAAATTATTTGCTCTCCTAATTGCCTGTTTTCAAATAATAGATTGTGGAGTAAGGTAGCTACCTTAGCACTTTCCCTGTATATTTCTAAGGAATAAAGAATTGATATATTAGAAATGAAATGCTTAAACCCTGAGAGAACCCTAGTCCTACTTGTTACTCACAAAAACATTTCATCCACAATATTAAAATATTTCACAAAATTTCTGTAATATCTATATTTTCATCCTCTCCTGGTATCAGTTGGTTTTATTCCAAAGTCTACGAGAATTTTTATTTTCAGATCAAACATTCAAAGCATCCTGAAAACTTAATATCACCCTAATGATGTATTTTGAAACAAACAGGGAAAAAAAAAAAAGATTGAATCCACTGATATTTTTTCCACCTTATAAGAATTCTTTCTGTATGCAGATTTAAAAAATAAATAAATATATCCAAACCACAGACAGCTGACCAGGTTACCACTTTGAGATGTTCTGCTGATTATCTGCTACACAGATAATATACTCAAGAACTAAAACTTTCCAAGAGTTGAAGAGCCTCAGCTGGTGAGGCTCTCGCTGAACAGCAAGGAAAATCCAGAAAGAGCTGGTGCCACTGGGATGCACACATGCAGAAAACAAGGTCCCCTACCTGTCTCCTCCACATCCCGTCATTATTTTTCTTGGATGGATTTTTGGTGATATTTTCTTCAACTCTTCCTGGACTCTACAATGAATCAATTACATCAGTAGGAGCACTCTGGTTACCTTGAACCTCTGAACAGACTGAAGGTGGAAAAAGACATGGAAAAACACTGACTAAAGACCTGTTGGCAGCTCAATAGAGACACATTGGAGGCAGTCAAATAAAGCTCCTCTCTTTCAGACCTTTCAGATTCACAAAACAAATTTGCTCCAACACTCCACTGAGAGCTTCGTCCTCATTTCACAAACATACTGCAGTCTGACAAAAAAAAAAAAAAAAAAGAATGCATGGGCTTGGAGAACAGAAAAATGAAACCTTGCCTTGTCATAGGGCACTTGCAGAGCCACCAAAAAAATGGTGTAACGTCAGTAATAGTAAAGCGCTGTCATTTAATCCATTCACAACAGCATTCCTTTCTTTTTGCTCAGCCTTTATCTCTGAACTCATGTGCTTTATCAAGTGAGCTAGCTCAACAGAGAAGAAAAATCAAGACTGCATGACCCTGAGTTAAACCCAGTAACATGAACTATTTATTTTTTCCTCAAGGAGATAATCAAATTTTGTAAAAACTTCTCACAGATTAGATTAGTACAGAATGATAGTTCTACCAAAATTATCTTCCTTGGTAAAAAATAAAACTCACTCTACTGGCTAATATGACAGATACAACGGTGAAGAACATCGCTTAGCTTTCAAACATTTCTTTCAATTGTTATACTTAAAAAAAAAAAAAAACAAACCACAACTCAGTAAAGATTCAGAGGATCCTCAGATTTCTCAGCAACATGTGACATTAAACACAGAAATCTTAAGAACATTTCAGCTATGCCTAATATTTATTTCTCACGATAGGCAGAAAAAACCCCAACAAAATAACCAAGCTAGACCTTAAGACTATGTAGGTGACCGAAAACAATAACCAAAAAAAAAAAAAAAAAATTAATTTCCACATTAAAAACCATAGATAAAAGATAACTTTAAATTTCCTTTTGAATCACAGTTAATTTCTAACAAAAACATCTGTATCCATCAACAATTAGCAGCATCTGAATACAACTTCTCAAAAAACTTAACAAGATACTTCATCTCTAACCTAATGACATAATCAGGTGATGGAGGAACACTTGCATAAAACAGCCATTTTGTCCTTGAATCCATAAGCATGACAGATGACCACCACTACAGACTATCTTATAGTGGCCATTTAATATCAGGCCAGGGTTTGTCATCTGCAAAGAAAGCAAATGCCTCTGTTGCTCTTTCATTAACACTTTATTTTCACTATTTTTCTTTTTTGTTTGTTTGTTTTTAAGTGTTTGTTGGATTTGGTTTACGTGCTTATAATTGAGGACATTAAGATCTGACTGTAGTTGCCAACAGCACTGTTGGCCTCTTTCCATTTTGTGGGAGGGCAAGTCACATAGACATCCATGGCTATATGTTTGCATACCCAGTAGCATATAGCACTTTTCTAATCAAGGAAAGTGATCTATGGTCATAGCTCACGAGTTCAGTCTGAATCATGGACTTATGACTGCTCCACAGGACCTACTGCAAGTGAAACTGTTAGTGAAAAATAGCCACACATTATTAGACAATGCCTTGTTCACATGCTTAGACTCCTTTTTTTCAAAGTGACTAACAATAAAACCAGATAGATCCTAACAGATTGAAAATGTTATCTATTAAACTGAAAAAAAGCACTCCCATCCTGCTGAAAAATCCAAATTTGCTATAGTTATAGGAAAGTCACAAAATCAGAGGTACCAATGGGAAAAGAGGTTCCCTGTCCATCACCTCAAACTGCCCTTAGTTTTGGGGCTTTTTTTTTCATAGATTTCTTCCTTCCACACAAGCATTGTAGTCCAGACTCCACACAGGTCAAAGGGATCACACTTTTAGAGTGCATTTGGAGCACCTCTCTTACAAGGGAAAGCTGACAGATCTGAGTCTGTTTAGCCTGAGAAGACTGAGAGGGGATCTTGTGGATACTTACCAATATATAAAGGGCAGGTGTCAAGGGGATGGGACCAGTCACAGCAACAGGACAAGGGGTAATGGACACAAACTAGAACAAAAGCAGCTCCTCCTAATTAATGAAAAACTTCTTTCCTGTGAGGATGACAGAGCACTGAACAGGCTGACCACAGAGGTTGTGGAGTCTCCTCCTCTGGAGAGATTCTAATCCCACCTGGACATGTTCCTGTGCAATCTGCCCTAGGTGAACTTTGGCAAGGGGGGGTGGACTAGATGATCTCCAGAAATCCCTTCCAACCCTTACCATTCTATGATTTCCTTTTAAGAAGGAAAGAGCTTGAAAATGTAGTTTTTCAAGATGGAAACAGGTACTGCACAAAGGCAATGGCTAAAAATTATGATGAAAATTAATTCCAGTCCGGCCCAGTGAATAGAGTTAAATTTCACTAGGAATTAAGGGGCTCCCATATGAATTTAAGATTTTCTGTTAGCTGTAAAATGAGATGCCCTTTAGCTCATGCATGTCAGTTAAAAATAAAAATTTTAAAATATTAGTTCTTTCTTCCTTCTCAGTGTGGCAACAAGGGAGAAAACATCCCACGTCGTTCACTACAGCTATCCGGAACTAACAGCCATCCTTTTGGGAATATCAAACAGCTCTGAGAGGTGTGACTACTAGTGTGACTCCCTGTGACAAAGGAGACCAGCAGCACTGCCAGGCCATCAGCTACTGGGCAGGGTCGGGACAGAGCAGAGCTGATCAGCCACCTGCTTACCGAGAGTGCTGGGCAGCATTGTCAGGTCATCATGAAAAGCAGTAGGGCCACCACTCTCTGACCCTATATTTTTGCAACGGTTTTTCAAGTCACTTCATCCTTTCCCTGGGAACCAAAGCCAGATGTAATGCTGGTTTTACTGTCATGGAGAATAATAAAAGAGATACCATTACTCTTTAATTTAAGGTTTACGACACAGAAAATTTTAATGGGAGTTAAATTAACTATTGACATTTATCACAACAATTTGTTCTGTAGCCTCTGACCTGTAAGACAATAACAGGATAATAAAGGCTTTGAGCTGGGAGAAGTAGTCAGCTATCAAGATATAAGTAAGCAGCCTGTCAAAATGCGACATTTCTTGTTTTATGAATCAAATACAGTGGTGGCTACTTTACCTTTGAAATCTGTTTACACACAAGCAATCACATAAACTTTCATACCCATTCATTTCACAAATATATGCAAAATGAGGTCCTGAAAAGTCTTTTTAGATGAATAAACCTAAATTGCTACTGATCATCATGGCAAAACAGCCAGCATGAGCGACATCTGCATGAGAAAAATACTTAAAAACTTTAAGGTGATTTACAGATATTAAGTATAGCTACAAAAATACTTAACATATGAATCAATTAGGTTTTAAATTAATTTTAAGCTGGGTAATACGAAGAAGATCTGAGACAGTATGAGACAGAGTCTTTCTGACATAATGGTTTATGTGAAAAAACAGAATAATGTGGCTTTCCTTTCAAAATAATTTTTAACACTAGCTATTATAGCAGGCAGAAAGCTCTAACTTCATCCAGTGTAATTTCACATCATAGGTAGGTAATTGTAAATGCATTTTTAAAATATTAATAAAAGGATAATACCACAGCATATAACTGCTAAAAGCCTCCATTCTGGAATTCTCTAATTAAAATGCTGGTATCATATCAACATGACAGAGCTTGTGCAGCCCAGGAGCAAAAACATACTAATAAATATTCTTCTCTTACCATACAACCCCTGTGGCTTTGCATTCCTCCAGGAAGCTTCATCTATTAGCATGACTCTACTCAGGACTTTATACCTTGATCCTTGCCCAAAACTGTTCTGTAAAAGCATGGCACCATCGAAGCTGTTAGCATAAACTGGCATGAACATCATGGGGCAGGATAAATATGGTATGTCAAGCCAAGTGTTAGCTGTCTCTTTTGCAAGAACATTTTCCCAAAGAATGGAAGAGAGACAGATTTTAGCACTAAATCCCATGTTTGGGCACCAAACAGTATTTATTTACATATACTTTTTCCTAATTACACAATTGTGTGGAGAGGGTGGAATGACGAAGCCGATCATACAGACATTAATTAGATCAAATTCTACTGAATGTAGGAGAAGTTTTGCCTCCAAGAACTCGAGTCTCAGATATTTCTTCCTGTACCCAGAAGTTAATCATTCTTTTTTCCCTTGAAGCCTGATTAATTGCTCATATAATGTAACTTTTTTCCTGGTTTGTGTAACTGAACTCCTTTTCATGTGCATCTCGTCGGTTTTATTACCTAACTGAGCTATTGGCAACAGCATCATCCTGCCTCAGCAGTTTCTATAGACTGAATAAATGTTGCATGAAAATGTGTTTCTCTTTATCTGGTTTATTTTTTTTTTATTTCAATATTCTTTTGTTCTTTTATTATAAGAAAGAGTAAAGCAAAGCATTTGATTGAGCTTCTCCATAGCAGTTTATATTTCATACACCGTTAACATCTTTTACTGTGTCCTCCTTAGTTAACTAGGTCAGGCAAGCCTTATAAATATCTCTTTGCTTGGTAGCCCCTTTGCCTCTAATAACTTCCATTGCCCTCTAAATCTCTTCTATTTCTGCCACGTCCTTCTACTGTAATGCAACCAGATCTGAACGTGCTATTCAAGGTTAGGAGGAAAATATGTTTCTGTTTAAATAACAGAGATTTCCTGTGTTATCTTGTGTCACTGTCTACCTGACGACTTCACTTGCTCCAATTGCTCCTGCAAAACCTGTCCCCATCCCTACTGAACTGACCTCAGGTGCCTCATAATCTTGTGCCACACTTCTGTAAGTCAACATATTTCAGTCAAGGGATGAAAACTTAGCAACAAAACAGTCCAGCTTGGACTGTCTTCTACGAATGGCGTTTTACCACCCCATCCACAGAGAGCCCACAGCTCTGGCTGTGGTCCCTGAGCATCACCATACAAAGAAAGGCAATTACTTTGCCCTAGAGGCAGTGCAAACCCAAACTCTGCCTGGGCAAGTGCTTCTGCACACACATGTTCACACAAATCAAGTTACACACATGTCCAGAAACCTGCTAGGGTGAGGTCATATTTCTGTTCCACAATTTTGAACTACCTGTTCCTATGCTTAGTATGTGGCATCTGATCTGTTTGCATCACTTCTTAAGGCACTGGTTTATTTCTGTTGTGTAGGTGTCTGTTTCTTTTAACATATGTTACCTTTTTTTACACTAACAAGGTGGAACTGTTACTTACAGCTACAGCTTCACTCCTATAAATTGTTTATCTCTCTCAAAAGCTTGTTTGCTTTGGGTATGGGGAAAAAGGGTTGTTTGCCTAATGAAGGAGCAGCCTATGATCATGTCAGGAGTTTTCAACACAGATTCATATAAAAAAATTTCCACAACTCTGATAGCATTGACAAATGCAGAAGTATTTATATATTTTTCTTAGGAGTGTTTACTTTTACATTATGACACTCTTTTCTCAAGGTGCTCAAATTTTTTACTTGTTTTTGATTCCTAATCTTGTTTCCCACAGCGTGGCAGATTAATTAATTACAGGGATATATTTAGTTTGCTGTGTTTAATGTCTCTGCTAAACAGATGAGGATACAGCATTTACATTCAGCACACCACTGCCCTTAAACCCGCTCCAGAGTTTAAGGAATATCCCAAAGGGTCAGTAAGGCCTGTCTCACATTGACCTCTAGCAGCAAACCCAGCTCTACATTTGAGGATGGAAATTACGTTAGCAGTAGCCCCCCCATCTGCCCCCTGGATTCATGGCTGGTCTCATCTGGTACATGTATACTCAAAGTTCCTTGAGACTGGCCTGTTCTCAAAATGCCAGAAGATTTTATAAGCAGTACTACAATAAAACTGTTACATACAAATATATATTTTAAAAGTTTAAAACTTTTTTTCTTTTTAATTCCTCACTTCAGGAAGGGATTTGAGGAGATTACGCTGGAATTTTTGCTCATCAATAACTCACAAGCAGCTAATTCACTGCATTTCAAACATCCCATCATATATCTCTTCGAACCCACAGCTGGAGATGATCAGATGTTCATCATCTGATGACAGATCATTTGCAAAAGCAAGACCTTAGCTATGGAGCAATCTACCAAGAGTGATCACACTTGGCTCTATTGCACTTCATTCTCAGAGACCAAAACCCACACATTGTTTTTGAGGAAACCTTCTCCAGAAATAGCAAGCTGACTATAACAAGAAAAAAAAAAAAACCCACCCAACAACAACAACAAAAAAAACCCAAAACCAAAAAAACCCACAACAAACAACACAGAAAAGGAGGTACAAAGTCACTGACATCATTCCATTATTACCTCTCATGGCCCTTCCTCACATCTAGTTTTGTAAAGCCTTTCAAACATTTCAGTGAAAATTTCTTTTGAAATATCACAGACTGGATTAGATTTATAATATGCAATGAAAAATGAAAGGTAAATATCTGAAGAGAAGAAAATGCAACTTAACACAGGTGCCCAGTAGCTGCCTGAGGACTGAGGGGATTTATAATTGGGACAGCAGACAGTAAGGCAACAGCTAAACCCCTCCATTAGATGCAGATGGCTTACCACACCAGATACCTGCTTCAGCCCAAGGTACTTGGTGGGCACAGTTAGGTATGTGTCTAAGGCTATAGATCTCCAGCAGCAAAAGGATGAACAATGTTATTAGAAGCACCTCAGTGAGCAAGGACCAGAGTAAAGAGGAACCAAAGAACCAGCAGGCACATGTGTATAGGGCAGCTGCCTTTATAGAAAAAGAACTGCAATGAAAAGCAACATTTTTGCTGCCTTCAAAGATGATGAAGAGTGAAGCTAAGCCTTTAATAAAGGAACTTATGGAATTAGTTGTTGTTGTTGTTTGGTTTATACAGAACTCTCTCAATACCTGTTGTTCTGGAAAAATCCTCAGATTATTTTTTAACAATTTTGTTTTAAAATACAAGAGAAACTTTTTGAACTCATAGAGCCTATTTTCTTTTGGAAAAAACAAGACGTGTGTTGACCAGGTACAGGAATGAAACAGAAGTCTTTTTGTAGTTCTCTACCTGCTGACTGTTGCTGGTTTTCTTTCATAAATATTCACAACCCACTAAACTCCTCTTTGTAGATCTGAGAGAGGAATTCTGGGTTTTGTGTATGAAAAATAAAAAACAATAAAAAAAAAAAGATTTGGATAGTACTAAGAACAGAAAAAGCCTACCAGAGCTGCTGTCTACAGCAACTGTCATCTTCATTTTTATTTCTGGAAAAGAAAAAATATTTGCCTTTTGTGGAAGTAAACATATAGTTGTCATCCAGGAGCAAACAGGTATGGAAGTGATGAAACCTGGCTTTCTGCAGCAGGTTCACGCTGTATTGCATTACAGACATCCAAACAAGTGCCAAGGAACTTGGGGCACCAAATGACACAGCAAGAGCTGCACAGAAGTTTCCTTAAAATCATATGAGCACAGTGAAATGGTGGTGATGAACAGTTTTAGTTCAGCACTAGGTGTACATACCTATAGTTCTTCAAGGAAACTCTACTACTGGTGCATTGCACAAGGTAGTCACTTCCTAGAGAAGTGACTGTGGGAGAAGCAACTGTGGGAGGAGCAAAATCCACAGCAGGGTTTACCAGGCAGTGTGACTGTTCTCACCGGTGCCATTATGGGACCTTCAGTGCTGGTTTCAGTGGGAACCAGTTTAGGCCAGTACTTGCAGCTTTTAATCATCCCACCCTACAGACCCAAACATTTATGACCAAACAGTCTTAACGTGAGCAAATAAAACTGAAAAGGAAATAAAAAAAAGGAAAGAACAGCTCCAACTCAGCCACCCTGCAAGGTAGCAACAACTAGGTAGGACATTTGTTTGAATAAACAACTGTAATAATTTGAAAGACAAAATTTCATGTTGACTGTCAGGAGTATTACATCTCCTCTATAGTGCAGACACTGGGAATACCCTCCAAATTACTTTATTCAGCATCAAGAAGAGAAAACACCCTGTCCCTGGGCTGGTTGCCATGTAAAAGATGCTGGGCAGGACAATCAGAAATTGGAATTAAAAATACACAGATAAAGCAAAAGCAAGAAAGAAAGACAGAAGAGACAAAGTGTACTAAACTTTCAGAGATAAGATGATAATGTTTCATAACACAGCCTTATGGAGGAGGTAGCCCAATTTGCTGAGTGACACAGTGGAAACCAAGAGTCTTAGGTCCCCTACCTTAACGAATCCAAATCAGTCAGTTTATTTTATAGCCCAAAGAGAATACAAATAGTAATGGTGCAGTAATCACTTCTGCACAAACTCCTCAACAAAATGGATAAATCTATATCACACATTTGAACTAACAGAAGAGTATCTTACAACCACTGCCATACAATCAATCTCTCCCTGCTTTGCAATCAATAATTTTGCTCTGCTTTGTTTTTTCTGAAGTGGCAGGAGACCATTACCTTGTGACAACACTCTTCCATTTACATCTCACCTCTTTAGAAACTGTAAAAACACTCTGTTGGCCATATTTTACCAGCAAATATTGATTTAAGATTTAAAAAAATAAAATCTCAATAGCCATCATCATTTAAGCCAGCTCACTTAAGCAGAAGCATACTTCATGAAAGATACTTTAATGAAGAGTAGTACGACAGAGAAAAAATATCTTTTGTAGAGTAAAAGCACTCTTGCTGCTAAATAATATCTTTGTACAATTAGGATTTACAAAGTGGCAAAACACAATCCAATTAAATGAGTTAGGTTCTTGTGATTAACATGAGACTGGCAGTATTATGGTCTCATAGTTCATCAGTAGCTTTACTAATTAGGACATTGCTAAGCAGAGACATCTGACCTTGCCTCTGCCAGTTCAGATTATGGTTTACCCTTCTAAACCATGCATCAGCCTCACTTCCTTGTTTCTTATCTTTCTTTCCTTACTGGTGGACATTTTCCTGAGATATTCTGTTCCTTTTGGAAATCATCCTACCAGCCGTCATCAAATAATTAGTGCCTCTCTGCTCACTGGCAGAAGAGCAACCAAAAAAAAGCGCCTTCAGTAGGGATATTTTTCTGCTCATACTCTGAATTCACTACAATATTGAAATCAGTACAAGCTAAGTAGAAAAGCAGCCAGGAAGTAATTCTAAATTTCAAGTATCAAAAAAAAAAGGAAGTTATCTTTGCTCCCCAAAATAGTGAACGCAATTGGAAACAATGTCTCACAAATATTGTTCAATAGCAACTCAATAATCAGAAAAGAGAGGTTACTGCAGTATCTGCGATTCCAGTCTTGGCAGCATCCCTGACCCACGACAAAGGGACAAACTACAGTCACCAGTAGCTTCACTTTCTGCTGCAGGAAGCTTCCTCTCCTGTGCTGCTATGGGTGTGACTGCAGCGCTTGTTATCAAGGGCCAGTTTTTTCTGCCAAGTAGAAAACCAGAAGGTTTCTTACATATTTTAGCTTTGTGGTTAAGTGCCCTTAAAATGACAGCCAACAGAATAAGAGAGTTAGGAAAGTACACTCAACCTTCTGATGGTGATGAAGCAGTAACTGATAAAATGATAATATACAGGCTCTAAGTATCAAGATATCATAAAATATCATAAATTAAATTTTCTCTAAAGCAGTTCAGCACATCACATGGTAGATATCATAACCAGAATTATTTCATAATATACAGAACTTAACTTACAGAGCACAAAGAACTATTTGAATCAGTTTTTCCACTTCACATCAGAGCTCTTCTCTATATACTTCCCAGCAATGACTTTTATGACACAGAAATGAAAACGCTGAATAAAAATTAACTGTTGATCTTTGAGGATAAACCTCAGCAGCCCCATGCCAATTACAGCCAAAATGTACTTATGATATTAAAAGGATGATAATAAATGTGTCAGGGACAGGGAGACAAACAATGAATTAAGCAAATTAGTGGGAAAATGAAACCTCTAAATACAAAAGAAAACTAATTATGGGATTAGAAAGGATTAAGTGACAAGAGCCTCTGATGACAAGAAACTTTATGGAATAGTCCTTGAGATCCCTTTTTTGTCCTGCATTTCCAATCTTTCCAGGAAAGATTCAAGTGATCTCTCGTCTGTTTACTTTCTCATCTAACTAAACTGTTACAGATAATGTAAATAATTTGCCAAAGAAAGTACAAGCAATGTACCATACTCTCCAGCCCATTCCTTTCACTGCTTTACCCTGCTTTGTTTTCTCTACTCCTTGATCTATATGTCACTTCACCCATTAGAAACAGACATGCCAAGGATGCTGAACTGTGCATGGACCTTCTAGCTTAGTTCCTGACTACCTTTATGACAGTGAGTTTATCTTCACTTGTTTCCTAGACCAATGCATATTTTCAGTGCCTCAGAATGCTGCTGCAGTGGTGAAGCTTGTCAGAAAGTCTCTGTGTAGGTGTCCAGAGGAAAAACAGATTTAATAAATAAATAAATAATCTCAGCAATTCAGCTGAGATATTGCTCTTCAGCAATATCAAAAAAGCACCATAAAAAGCTAATTCCAATTCTAGTTAACATCTGGATGCAGAATTCAAGTGCAATGAGTTGTACTTCAATCACATTTCAACACTAAAGAAACTGCTTAAGATAAAATGCTTCACTTGCACTCTATCAGTTCCTCTAATAACTAAGTCAAAACAAATCATTCTGCTTTTCAGACACTTGACTATACATTTTGGAAGTATTCAATAGTTTAATTTCCAGTGAGGGAAATGTTTTCTTTAACTGTGTGCCCACGTACACAAATATACACACTCACAAAATAAATCCTGGGATGACATTGAAAAGAAGATTAATTTCAGGCTGGAGAACTGCTGAAAAGATAGACATAGATAACATAATATACAGAACTACTTCCTATTTCATGTGGAGATTTTATAAGCATGTTCAATGCTGCGTATACCAGTTCATGTTTATTGTCCTGAATGCTGGATGGTGATGCTGTTGCTATCTGGGTAAGTAGAATGATCTCAGAAGCTTCCCTTTCCACAGACACCTGTGCACGGGAATACAGGGCAATTGTTTTACTGTGCACCTTTGCTTGCAAGTTCTTAAAGGATCACTGCACTTGCTGTATTACAAAAACATTGGGGTTATTTCTGTTACCACCAAAGAGCAGAATTAAGGCTCTGTGGAACCATTTACAGTGCCTTTTAACCTCGGATTTCATTTGAGTCATATCTTAAATTACATCATTTAACCTTATATCTATATGATTTATAATGGATTGTATTTGGGATAATTAAACCTGGACATACAACTTGGGTTTAAATCATAGAGTTACAGTCAGGAGATAAACCAGTCTGGTTTTTAACTGCTGTATCTAGAATACAGATCCCAAGCCTACATTTCCCAATCCCTACACCATTTGCAAGAGGCTTTGGTTCAGGCTTACAGCTGTCAGGACTTTAATAACTTCACCAGACACAATTCAGGAAAGAAGAGATTTGCAGGTTGCCAGGGATCTATCTTTGGCTGAGGTAACTGCACACACAAATGCAGGCCTGATCAGGGGTGCCTTTGTAAAAGAGAAGGTGGAAACCATCAGTAAGAAAAAAGGGACTCACATTTTGAGATACCTGTCACGAGACATCCTTAGACTGAACTGAATGAAATTAGGATAAAAGATGGCTTGCTTAATGACAGTCAGCTCACTGAAAACAGCAGAAAAGAAGATAATGGCCTAGAATAATTCTTTACCCTAATTTTATATAGTGACACTGAATTACTTGATATATTGTACTGCATACATGTAAATTTAATCTAAGGTACTTGACATTATGTGCATGTGACACACTTAAGAATTAACTTTAGGCACTTTTAGTATTACTTAGAATACATATTTCATTGTATTTGATGGTATATAAAGCAGTAGTTATAGGGTAAGGTATTAAGAATTTTGAATGGATGTTTGTTTAACATTTTCCTGGTGAAAACAATGTATAAACGGATAAATTTTATAGCAAGCATTTAGTAGCAGAAATCTTCAATAATTTGCAAGTCAGAAATACTCTTCCTCAGAGAAATATGACTGCACAGTGTTTAGAATGAGCTATAACCAGCGTTATGATTCAGCATCAGTTCAGATCACACAAACCTTACATTCTTCTCTTTTTGGCCCAAATGGGTATACAGTCTTACCTGTTTATATAGCTTGATGTTTAAAGAAAGCCTAAAATATTAGCAGCTAAAAGAAGCTGAAATTGTCTTCTCCTGCCTTCCATACCCCTTTGATTATTTAATACACAATTCTGATAAAATCTTGACAAAAAGTCAAGACTCACCTACAGTATATTTTGTAGTGAAGTCCAAGACAGAGCACATTCGTGTTTTCAGCTTTCTGATAAGTATTTCACACAGTATTCATAAAAAGAGTTTAATATGTGTTTGGCTTGTACTGGTCTTTCTGAAACTACTGCTTGCCTTTTTTATTTTTTTTTTCCCCCACAACATATAATAATAGTAACATATAACGTAATAATAATTATGAATGAGATTACATAAGATGAACATAATGGTCCCTTTTGGCACTAAATTATGCCCCAGCTATGAATAAAACATTCCCATCTTTGATTATGTTTTGAAAGGACAACATTTTAATATGAGGTAAAACAATCTGCCTAAAAAATTTAAGTGAAAACAAAAATAGTCTCCTCTCTCTACCTATCCAATACATTCTCAAATCATTCACAAGACAGGAAGGAATGCAGGAGGGCACCTTATCAGGACTATAAACTCTGTCCTCACAAGTTCTCTACCTTGCCAGGATCATCCATTTTCTTCTGGAGTTTCAGCCCTTGCAAAGAGCAAGTACAGCAAAGGCCTTCAAAGAGTGTGTGATAATCAGTTCTGAGTACAATCTCATTTTTCCAAAATGGGACAATTAGGTTTACCAAATAAAAGCTACATCTGCCCCGGTCACGGTATTCCTTCAAAACAACAAAACCAAACACAACACAAAACCAACCAAACAAAAAAACCAAAACAAAACAAAACCCCCAAAACAAACAAACAAACAAGCCCCCCCAAAAAACCCCAAACAAACAACACACCAAAATAAATAAAGAAAATCAAACATTAAAAAAAAAAATCCCAAAACACCACACACCCCTATTTTATTTTAAATTTGAAACATATGCATTAAAGCTGCTCTAATAGATGCTCACCTGGCAGCTATCTGTGAGAGTGCTGAAGTCCCACCACTGCTTTGATATCACCTTCTCTGCACATTGCCCTAGGGGATACTCACATTGCTTTTGCACACCTAGAAGAATGCTTCCCTGATCTTTACTAAAGATTGCTGTGCAAATTAAAACCAGATATATATCTATCTCCCACTATATTTCTCTATACGGCCCTGTATCTCACACTACATACATTTATATATATATATAAAATTCATTCAAGTCAAGCTGCCCGTATTTAAGCAAATAAAATGTAAATTGCATCTTTACTCTTCCTTCCACCTGCAGAATAATGCAACATAAGAGAGCGTAATGTAACGGATTAGTGAACTGAATCCCTGAAATGTGCCAGAGGTAGATCACATCTGTTATTAATAGTAGCAATCTGGCTTTTAGATTGCCTGTCGTAAAGACAAAACCTAAATGCTAGTTGGTTTTAAACCGATAACAGCAACTATGTCAAACACTGGACTCGCTCTGTGCGCAGTTCAAAGGCGAGGCTGCTAAGGCACTAGCAGTGCAAAACGACCTCGCACAACCGGAACTTACCTTACCCAACAGGGAGATTGGACGCAGGACTGTCCAAGGAGTTAGAACAAATCATTCTTTAGCCTCTGAATAATTTTTCTGCAACAGCATGGTTGGCTGTAATCAAGGAGGTTTTGCTTACAGTGTATTTGAAAAGGCACGAACAGCTAATGCAGTGACCCAAACTAAATGCCGATTCCATCGTCATGAGTTGATGTTAGACCCTCTGTCGGCATCAAAGCTTTTGTAATAAGCAGGTTTGCTCTCCATACATAATCAAGGTCTCCAGGTCAAAGATTTAGGATGCGCACAATTGGAAGAATGAAGAAGATACTTCATCCCGAATACATTTAGGTGAATGATAAAATCTAGAACAAGCACATGTGACAGATCCCTGTCATGTGCCTGTGAGCAAGAATAAAACTTCAAAGCAGCTCAGGAGGAAACATATTAGCTGCACAGCTAGGACTTTTATTATAGATACAACCTGGTACTAAGGGTATCCAATGACTCCCAGAGGATGCCAGGGGTCATTGTTATTTTTTCTACCCTTGCTTAATATCTGTTGAAATTGACTGAAACAGTTTCTCCAAGTCAAGTTCTCATAAGGTTCCTTCTAATTTCCTAACCTTACCATGGTAAGACTTTGTACCAAGGACTAAGTTTTAGCCCTTCTCCTGTGCATCCCCCACATCTGTAGTACTTAATCCAGCTGTTAACCCTCACTTAGGGTGAGGCACCATTCCCACTGCTCCCTTGGCTGTGTGCTAAAATAGCCATGGCTATCATGTGTGGGTAGGTAGGTGCTGATGTGTTTGATCTGCCAAACAGATCAAATATCTTTAAGGAGACAGATCTTAGATAGGAGCTGCCAAAAAGCAACAAGAGTAAAGTGCTTTTAGGTACATGCACAAACAGATTGCAGCCAGCTGGGAAATCACAGTGCTGTCATAAACCATCATGTGCCCTATGGGAATGATGTAGCCTGTGCTGGAGCTGCACACAGGTTTTTCAGGCTTGCTCTTCTGGATGTATCTGACCTGTAGTTAAGAACATCTTAAACAACCCTCTCTCCATACCCCATCTTTATGAATCTCCATTGCTGACACTAGAAGTTGTCATATGCATTTTGTCATACTATTTCTAATTCCTGACATCTTTTTAGCGTACACAGTGGGGAGCTTATCTAAACCAGAAGAAAAGTAAGGCAAAGTTCAAAAGCAGGCATATGTACTACAAGATTCGCTGAAGGGACTCCGGACAATGTGAATTACTATTCCAAAATTGTCCCTGATTCCACTGATAACCAGAGCATCTTCAGCTATCACATCAACATAATCCTAGCCTTGCAAAGACTGAGCCCAACCACCTCTCAAATACCATAGGTTTCCCAAGTACAGTTATGTTAAATCATCAGGGATACAATACTAATCCCCAGAAAATAATCAACTGAGCTGTTCTGTCAAATTCTTATTTAGGCGACCAGCAGTACTGTGCCATAAGGTCTTAACAGGATTTGAAAGTGTCCTCTCAGCAAGCTGCCATAAACATTTTGCTTCACTTTCAGAAAGCTGACTAGTATAGTTTATACTAGATAAGTCACACCAGCCCATTCAAGGACACTTCTTCTGTGGACTGGATGCCAGAGAGAACTGGATGCCAGAGAGAAGTATAGGCTCTGGAACTGGAACTCTGACAATTGGAATACTATTAAAAAAAAAAAAAGAAAAAAAAAAAAAAAAAAAAAAAAAAAAAAAAAAAAAAAAAAAAAAAAAAGAAAACA
>JANIJG010000576.1:0-25458 GCA_024611175.1 Megaceryle torquata | reverse complement strand
TTAGGGGAAGACTGAAATGAAAGGCACAAATGAAAGACACAGCAGTGTGTGGGGGTCTACTAGGAAAGTTAACTCCATCCCCGCCAGACCCAGTACACTGAGGAACACTAATACATGTTATTCATGCATTGCATTCAGATATCTGACCTTTGTGAGATGTCCTCTATTCTCTCTAGTTCAAATTAATTGTAAACTGAGGCTGTGGATCTGAAAATGCTTCAGGGAATAAATTTGCACAGTAAAATATTAAGCTCAACTTAATTAGATACAATAATGATCAGGCTTTTGGAGAAAAGCAATAGGGATTGTTTTGTTAATTTTTGTCACGCAATCAAGATGCCAAAGATCTTGGAAAAAATTCAGAGGAGAATTTATTAGGGGAAAAATGGAAAACATTAAAGGAGTATGGGGAGGGGGGAAGAATTACGAAGAAAAAAAGCAATTGCAAACTTCCTGGATGGCTTATTAACTTTTGGGTTGTGCATTGTAAATTTAATTAACATAATCCCATTTGAAGTGCAGCGTTTTTCATGGAAGAAAAATATCCTAATGACTGATCTTAAAAGAGAGAGAAGGGAAGGAATTAAGATAAACTATATTACAGAAGGTTAAGCAACATATGTTCACTGGCTTTTCAGTGAGCTAAATAATAAGATTAATATTTAATTAATGCACATTAAGGAACAACTAGCTTCTTGGCATTTCATGGCTGTGTCTATATTCAATGAAATTGATAATTTCTTTATTTTTTGCCATTGAAAAGATGGAGTAAAATCAAGCCTCTGTTATCTTAAAATAGGTAATTCTCCAGAAGACACTGCACTGGTTGGGGCATTCTTTCAACAGCAGTGGTGTCCAAGGTCATGGGATATATCTGCCAAATATTTTGCTTCTCACCTTTTTGAATGCAATATATGCCAACAGACTTTTATTTCACTCTCTGTTCTTAATATAGAGCAACAATTGCTTAGACTTGTTTTCCTTTTTTTTTTTTCAAAGAAGAAGGAATGTGTGGATGCTCATGTATATAAGATTATTTACTTACTTTAAAGTTTTATTCTGAGGTATATTTTATTTGAATTAAAGATCTATGATTTAAATGAAACTACTTAAAACTCCTACTATCTCTTAAGTTCATTATTATTTTTGTAGTAGTCGTCTTTTAAAAAAGTGTTCTCTAAAATCATAACAATCAGATGGCTCTTTTATAAAAGCTTAGATTTGTATCTAATTTTTCAGAACAAGAACCCAAGAGTTAAAGCAAGAAAATACTCTTAGCCTTAGAACTCATAATAAAATTATGAGAGAGAAGTATAATGAAATAATTCCTAATGATGTTTGCTGTACAAAAAATCTGCAGTTGCTCAGATGGGTTTGAATAAAGGACATCCAATTTCATCCAGATGATGTCAATTTCTCTTTGAAAAATACCATAATCAATCATAACATTCCACTTAATCTTAGAATCAGAGGAGACAGAAATGAAACCACCTTAATCAGATGCTTAATATTGAGTAGTTCATGGTAATATATTCTCTAGTATCATAGCTGGAGTAAATGCAGTTTTCAAGGTACTGCAGTAAAATGAATTAAAGACGAAATTGGAAACTTGGGAAAAGTTGTATAACTAATAAAAAAACCCCAAATAACTAATGAATGGTGTTCAATGTTTTCTGTGATATTTTGGCATTATTTTCAGAGTGTCATGCAAGAAGAACATCTTTATTGAATTGGTAATACAATATGAACCTCATCTTAGAGCTATGAAAACATATATTTTCAGAATCATACTGGGATTATAAAACAGTTTCTGTGACCGATGAAACCAGGTTTCCCCTTCCTGGAAAAAATAAACCAAAAAGACTGTAAAAGATAAAATGTATAGTATCCCTTCCAAATATTCTAAAAGTTATTCCCCTTGCCATCTATATTATTAGTGTCTTCAGTATTTTTGACTTGTTCTGCATCTACATATACTTAGTTTCACACTACAGTATTTCATTCAATAATTTGTAAAACTGAGGATAATGCAGCACTAATCTGGGAATAAATTATCTGTACTTTTATCAACAGAAGGGAAGGGAAGAGTAAAAGGAAAAGGGAAAGAAAGGAAAAAAAAGAAGAAAAAAAGGAAATGCAAAAAAGGAAAAAAGGCAATAGGAAAAAGGAAAAAAAAAGAAAAATAAAAAAAGAAAGAAAAAAAGAGATAAAGAAGATAAAGAAAAGCTTAACACTAGTGCTGAAAGTACTATTGGCTGAAAAGCTGCAATTCCTAAAACAGGATTTCTGAAGGAAAGAGGATGTTAGAAATTGTCTCCATTCAATAGTGTTGAAAGACATAACATCTTTTTTTTTAAAGATTTTCCCTTAAGAGAAATACATTGTTTCTTAAGGCCTTCCACAGTTCATGCACAGAGAATCCTGTTATGTTTTCACATTCTATAATTTTTAATTAACTTTTGCATTTAAAGTGCATGTATGAGCACATTCACAGAGTATCATTTGAACCCTGGCATATCGCTAGGAAAGTTTTATATTCAGTTTACAGATTCAGCAGTTGCTCAGTGTTATGAAGTTAGCAATAAAGACATGTATTTCACTGCAGATGGAATTTGGAATCATATTAATTCATCACTATAAATCACTGGAAGAGAGAATATCTTGTTAGCTTCAGTCACTCAGATACTAATCAGTGGTTCATTAGCTTTAAAAATATCAACCTGGTTTAGCTATCATTGCTCTGCACAGTAGACTGATGAGTCACATTAGAGAGAATGCTACATGACACATAGAAAAAAATGCTTTTACCCATTATCCAAGCTACATGTAGAAAATCTTATGGGAAAATAATTAGTAAAGACACTCACTTAGACAATGACTGAAAAAGCACTGTATCTGACTGCAGTGTTTGTGCTTTATTTTGCTGCTAAGTGCTACTTAGTCCCAGTGCTACATGCCTTGTGCATGCAATACTTTGATTTCTCTCAGAGAAAAGAGTTCATATTACCTCAGAAGAAAAGAACTGGGCCCAATCCAACTTTGGTGTTACCAGGAGAAATTAGTCACCCATTCCCAAAGTTTAGGTTTATGTTATAAAATATAGACAAACAGAATTAACCACAAAACCTATAGTAATACATCCTTATAATGCAACAATTTTAAAAGTCTATGATATGTCAAAGAACATTTTCTAAGCATGAATTTTTAAGCCTGCCTTCAATACTGAAGGTGTCTCCTGTAATTAATAGAGTCACATTAATGTAAACTTTAGCTGATTCATGTTGCTTTTTGTGCTCCAAAAGGACTGTAATTTTACAATGAAACATTTCTCCACAGTCCGTTATGTAGAGGTTTCCACATACTTAAAGAAATTAAATAAGAATACAAGCAGAGTTAAGTATGGGCTCAGCGTTCATATAAGGTACTCAGAAGCATCAGTAGACTCAGCCACATCCAGTAGATGTAGTTTTGTGGAACACACAATTATGCTAAGACTATGTGTAGGCTTAAGAGCAATGGGCCTTCACTAGTTCTCAGCACTGAGTATCAAGATGATTTTAACAAACATGTAAAAGAAGTGTAGACTTCTATATTCAGGGGGATTTACCGAGTGGAAGAGGTAGATAAACGTCTATCTCTGTTCAGTTTGCAGACTTGTCAAGTCACAGACATGAGGATGTTTGCTGGACCTTGACCTCGTGTCCTCATGTGGTACCTGAAATGAAATGCAGCCTAGAGCATGGCATTTGCAACAGCAGAAAAGGAAAGCAATCAGCAGAAACAACATCTCTGGCAGCAACCTAGTACTCTGTATGCCTGTGTGTGACCTGGAGTGCCCCTGGGCTTATCCATCAGAAAGCTCTATGTGCAGTCCCATCCACCAATACCTATCTGCATAATGGCCTTCAAGGCATTACTTTCTCATGTTAAGATTTTGTTAACTTAAATGTCTATATCTTATAATCAGCATAATTTATACTGCTATCATTAAGCATCTATAGATAAGCATGTAAGGTTCAGGGAATTTTACCTGAGCTATTAAAATTTGAAAACATGCAGTGATTTAAGTACACACCATTGCAGTGAGGATCTTGGTGTCTTACCAGTGCTTCTGGTCTTTGAGAAACATTGCAATTTTTCAAGGTAAATATGGCATATTGTCTGACAGTTTAAACTGCTTTTCAAATGGAATGTAAATCCACCATCACCAAAAATAGATATATCTGCTACCCTCTCATAGAGTGTATACCAGCAGTCTGCCACTGATTGTTTTTAATTACTAGATTGTTTTTAATTAGTAAAATAGAGAATCATATTCTATAATTGAGAACATGTGGTGGTATCCAGAACAGCCTCTAAAAAAAATTACTATAGTCACGAAAATTAATGCATGGGTTAGTTGCCTTCTCTTTGATTGTATATAGAAATTTTGAAATGTGATTTTTTTCCTTGATTAGCTCAATTTGGTGGAGTGTTCCTTTGATCCTAAACATTCAGCACTGAACTGTGAAGCCTGAACATAAAAAGTGTCCAGGTTTACCTTCTCCAAGGCCAGAGTTCAGGTTGAGTGGAGACTGCCACAAACCTTTGGTTCAGTGCTTCATGCAAAGGTTAACCTTTTCCTTTTGTAATTCTTTCATTTTTTCTGTCTCACTATCAGGCTACCAGGACTAGTCATTTATCTCCTAGACTGTAACCTGTATCTACCTGGAGTTAGATGAAGATACTCACATGACAGTCAGGCTCTTATTCAGATTTGTCAAACTATAATCACCACTTTGGATGTCACATGACTTTCAGTGATGTTGCTTCTCTTGTTGCAAAAAAGTGCCTGTATTGTAGCTCAGTAAATGCCCTTCACCTTTAAAAATACTGTACTTTTTATTCAATGTGAATCCAGTCCTTGCAGGAAATGTGAGTGAGGAGAGAGCAGCAATCATGCAAAGGATCCTGCACTGCTGCAAGCGTAAGAATCACAGTGAGTGGTGGCAGCTACCTCCTTAAGTACTCAAGCATTTACGGCACCTTTCTTTGAGTGGCTGGAATGTCTTAGTGTTTTCTCTTATATTCTGTTGTCCTTTATACTTTGAAATGGTGCTCTTGACTTTTACTATACCTGCCAACCACAGAAGAGATGATGAACAGAATAGAAGGAGAAATACACATTAATCCTACCCTGACAGCTCTGTAATGTAGTTTCTATCTGAATTTATTTTAAAGTTATCTTCATCTTATTCTGTTTAAAAAAATATGAATAGTATTGTTAGTGCATGGTAAACTCATCACCCACGCACTCAGAGGAGCGCAGAGGCAGAGCGGACAATGAGGGAGCCCCACTGCCCCAGTCAGAGGCATGAGGCCCTGCTCTGGCTCCCTACCAGGGTTGTCCCAGAGAGACATACCCTGCAGAATAGGACTCATTACAGGATGAAGGGGAAGAGCATCTAACCTGTACATGTGTATACATATTTTCCAAATAATGGACCTCCATCTTGCTCAGCCAGAGAAGGGAGCATACAGTCCATTGGCACTGTTCATGTGAGAGCTGCATTTTCTCTCTGTGTTGGTCTGTGCTGCCATCCAGTCTTTTGCACAGCAATGTACTCTGTGCATATGTAACTACTGGGACACAGGCTCAGCCTTGCTACTGGGTGAACCTGGGGACAAGGACCAGAAGCCACTGTGAGGATGGTCTCCTAATAATATACTCATGTATTTGGTGATTTTTCTGTCTGCTCACATGTGTTATACTACAGAATCATGCTCAGTGTTGTACTTTTTTTATTCTTTCACAGAAGACACAGATTTTGTTTCCTGCCTACAGAACTACTCAGTCTGTAGGAATCTGGCCGGTTGAAAGAAGAGGATACAGGGATTGATATATTCAGGTAAATGAGCATTGCTGTAAAATATGCCTGTTTCATAGGTCCTAGAAGACCAAAAGTGCAGTGATATATTAATTTGGCAGAAAGTTATGCTATGTGGTGCAAAAAGTTTTAATGTATGCAAGTTCCAATTACAGTAACACTCCTTTCTCCAAGCTGAATTTGGCAAAGAGAAGCAAAAAAGTCCTATGTGGACATTACCTCAAATAACTTGTCATTTTATCACAAGAATGGTACTCCCTGGGCCAGCTGTACCCTCCACATGTTTACACAATCCTCGTGGAGATTTTGTGCAAATTATCCTCATCATATTAGAAATTTCACTACTGATTAGACTTTTAAGTATATGCAATGCATTGCATTAATTAAGCTTTTTGAGTCAAAAAATGTTTCAGTATGGTAGATAAAATCAGAAAATGAATGCTGCTGCACAAAGAGAATAGAGACATCTGCGTGGTCAGTGCTGTGAAATGAGCACTTAGTTAAATGGAAAATAACGGTTTAACATCTTTACTGAAACTTTAGCACTTAAAAATGGGTAGTTTCCCCAAGATCCAGTGGGATTTAGTGATACTTTTAGTACTTTTCTAGATGGACTGAATATAATGCTTAGGCAGCTGTTTATATAAGGATCACTGTTATTCCTTAGGTAGTAAACTTCTATTTAGAGCAATAAAAGAGGAGGGAAATGAAAGTATTTCATAGTACACCAAAAACTTGTGTCCCAGTTCCAGCTTTACTGAAAATACAGGGCTTGAATCATATGAGTCAAAGCAAAACAGCTGGGAAAGGAGAAAATACGAACCAAAAGTTATTTCCCTAAAATTTGGGCTCCAATACCCAATTATCTCATTATTCCTTTGGATAGGAAATACCATGATGTCTCATGCATTCCATGTAGGAGAAATAATTGTCATTCTAAGACAAAACAGTGCCATTTCTTTAAGCACAAATATTTACAGTTAAACCTCTCAAAAAGTACCTATGAAATCAAGTGGTTTTAAAATCCATAATCATTACTCCATGTAATTACTTCCATGTTAGGGAATCCACTGTAATACTGGCATAATTCAAATCAGGATTAGATGTGTATAATTCTGCCACATCACTTAACTCTAGACTTCTGCAGCAGCAGGAATCTTGATGTGAGATATTTGTCCAAACTCCCTTTATAGTTAGAAGAGAATAAGAGCAATTCTAAAGGGTGATTCATCTGGCCTGTTTTAGATGTCAGCCTTGGGAGGAGATGAATCACACTTTGGAACTGCCTATTTCTTTCCTCTGCCTACAAAGGGTATTTAATTAGCTCATATGTGGATGTCTCCACTGTAAATACACAAAGTTTGGAGTGATGAATCCACCCTCTAGTCTGGTAACGAGTAGTTCCTTCCTTCCTGAATTGTCCTGTTGAAATCAACAGTAGTACAGCAAAACAAAAATACTACTGTGCAGATCCTTTATTTCTGAAAAAAATTACAGGAGCTATATAAACTTTGATTAGATGTACCAAAGCTCCAGGAAGCAGAAGAAAAAATCCTATGCATGGTTTCAGGGAAACTACAGGGAAATCATGGTAAGCAAACAAATAGTTCTATTGAAAGTGGAATTAATGAAGCTTAGGTTACTATGGATTTGTGTTTCATGGTTGATTTATTTTGTAAGTGAATTTTAATAAGGTTGCTGTTGAAACTCACTTCTTATTAGATGTCAGAGATTCTGCACAGGCAAGAAGCATTATGAAAACCTCAACCAGAGGAAATGCTCCAGTGAGAAGACATGCATTACCAATGCTAGAGCAACCATTTAGGAAAAAAACTCTTGCCTGAAAAGTCGATTCTCCGGTGTCTAGCAAGCCACACGTGCTTTTCCTTGTGTTTTGGCTTTGTTCAGGTTTTCATGGGACCTCTCTTCCTTAGCTAGACAACTACTAACATGAAATCCATGGGGATTTTAAGAGCACTCCTGCTCTGTCAATTTTAACTTAAATTTGCCAGCAGGTCAGAAGTTACTGGGGTAAACTAAGAAACAGACCCAAAGGTTTGTAGAGATACACCTGCTGGTTTTACATAGGAAAATATCAGGAAGCAATTTATTCAGGCCATTCTTAAGATCCTTCCAGAAATGTAGTTGCTGAGCACTTCAGTTTTATATCTTATTTGAAAGATACAGTTTATGCCCCCTAATACTATGCTGAGGCCATTAGTTCAGCACAAACAAAGCAAAGTGCCACCTAATGCTCTTTAGATATCTAGTATCAAAGTTGTGAAATGACCTGACCCAAGATGTTTATCCAGGAAAGTATTTAGCCACTTGATTTCACAAAGATCTGGGGAAAAAAATTATTTCTCTCAGTATCACTCTGTTCTCAAATTAAACTAGTTTTCCAGCCCAACCTCCATCCCTTCTGTTCATGAGCATTTAGATATGTACTTGGTGTTTGTTGCATTTTTTGAATGTTTACCAGCTCTTTTCACATCATCTTATTTCTTTAACAGCTAGAGTACAGAAATGGATCCATTTTGTCATGGTTTATTCAATGTTTCTGAGGAAACAGGCTGAATATATTTTTTCTTCTCTTCACAGATCCTTGTTCTCCTGTTTCTTAATCAGGGAAATGACATGTGGTGGTTATGATAGTCTAATTACTGGAATAAATTCAGGATGAAGCTGTTACTCCATGCTGTAACTCTGACCCTCTGTCAAAATGCGACAGCCTACGTGATAAACTCCAAACCATAGGCATCTGTCTCTGTACTGAGGTATTTTCACTATACTCTTCATCCTAAACCATGACATTCACTAAGGTAGCAGCAAACTGAAGTAGCGGTGCAAGGAACAGCTTAGAGATTCCTGCATTAAGCAGACTGCTTTCTTAGGATGCAAAGAGAGGAAAATTTTTTTCTGAACAAGGGAAGTGAGTCCTGCAAAAGCAGGAAGGCAAATGTAAAACAAAGTAAACAATTGTTCCTGAAGCTGTATCACTATAAAATGTTATGAGTACTGTATTTGCATGTACTATATATAAGTTGTGTGCAGGATTGCCATGTTATGACCTTCCAGGCTTTAGGCTTATTCTTTGATCTGATATAAATTAAGAGGAGGCTCTACAATATTATGAAGAAGTCACTTTACACGTATTGCTGTGAATAGTTGGATACATGTCTCTGGTGACATGTTCAGGGACTAAAATAAATTTCAACAAATAAATCTCACTACTTTACAGTCTAGGCTCTTTTAGCTGTAATGATCCATACTTACTCCACATCATTCAAAACAGAAAGATAAAAAATATAAAAATGAAAAGCAAGTGCATATAAGCTGAAGGGAGAAATGCTTCCTATAAGCGCAACCTACAAGCTACTATTTCCCCTCTCTTTTCCTTCATGGGGACGATGTAAAAATCACTAAGGAAAGATTAATCTTTTTCCTAGATTTTTTATAAAGTATTATGTTTGTTCTGGAATTTGTTTTGTGTTCTACCTTCAGAATTCATTAGCTGCCACCTTCTTTGACACCAGAATTCTGTGCTTTTACTTTCCAATGAAACCCTTATAATAAAATTTACTGAAATGCAATTACAACATTCTTAGTTTTATGGATCAAGACTGGCACCTTCTGGTGAATGAATTTAAATTCACTACAGAAATATAACATTCTCAACCATATCCTAATAGGCTGGGTTTTTTACCAGATTGCTATTTAGATATAGTCCTAGATTTGTTTTTCCCACTGACTTTAGACTTATGAAGTCACAATACATCTACATGAGTAGATTTACATGTAGATACATGAGAATATATCTGAAAGTTTATCTCTTTATTATTTTATGTTCCTCCAATTAAACAAATTATTATGTATAAATTGATTTTGGACTCTGAGACAAGCAAGCTGGCTAATATCCTAGATTGGTAAAAGATTTTGAAAGTTATTTGAGCGTATGGAACAACAGAAAGAGCATTTAAGCTTGAGAAATGCAGTTAGTAAAAACACGTGCTACTTATTTCAGGTATTTTTACCATTATGTCTATGAGAGTACAGATATGTTGACCAAAGCTGGATTGATGGTTATTTTCATAAGCAGGGCATGACAAAGAAGAGCGTATTTTATATACATTTGGGATTTATTTGAATTGGAGCCACAATTAGAGACACTCCTGTCACAGGATCTCAGCTACGGGCAGATCCCAAAATAAACTTTGGTATTTTTCTGTCCACACCAGAATAAGCCATAAAATCTCCATGACAGCAGATGGAAAATCTTCTGTGGAGTTATTCTGATAATTGGTTTAATATATATTATAAATGTGACAAGGAGGAAAAGAATAAACTTTTCTGGGTTTGGGGTCAGACAATCTTTTCATGTTTCATAGCGTTTGAAAATGGGAGCAAGACACAGGTCTTATCTCCTTGAAAAGCTGTATTTGTTTTCTAGCAGAAGGATCTTTCTAACATTTCAGGAAGAGATTTGTACCCTCTAATTCATCCCTACTGTTCTTGACTGAAGGCAGAAGTTAGCTTGCATTAAAAATAGACTGTCTGGGGAATGTTTCAAGGATCCTGAAGTATACTTGATTCCTGCTCTGATATTCCTGCATGATCTAGCATGCTGGAAAACATTTGTAGGTTACATACAATCATTAATTTGATAATCAAAATTAAAGTGTTTCTTTTTAATAATAGATTTAGTTTACTAGTAGTAAATTTATGAAAGTCTAAATAATACAGCTGTGTAAAATAGCATTCACTGGACCTGGATTATTGAGTTCCTTCTAATCTGGTATTCCTAAATTGACAAAAATGTAAGTTTTATCCTTCCCCCAAGCACCAGTGTCAGTCACTCACCTTAAAGATGATGTGAATTAATCCAATTGTGAAAATTAGATCACTCACCAAAAGCATTTTATTTATATCTGACTTTAGTACCAATTCCACTGTTATTTTAAGGCTTCATGTACGTATTTGTGGAATGGAAAATGTTACCAAGTCCATCAGATTCTTTCACAAAAGTCAAGGAACACATTGCAATTAACTTTGATGACTACAGACAAAATTAATCAGTCTAAATGGTTCCATGTCCCATTTTCTTATCCCTTGTGTTACCCATCCCCATCAGAATTCTGCTGAGTTGCATCCCATGCTCACTCAGATGCTCACTCCTAACATCTCTCCTTCCTGCTGTGCCTGCTCTCCACATCTCTTCCTAACCAGGTCAGAATAGAGAGATAAAGAAAACAGTACACCAATTTGTAGTTTTTCAGCCTCTTTCAGTACCTGGCTGCATGCCTTTCACATCAAGAATAAGGCAACTTGCTGTCCTTGAAATAATAGCGTAAAAGCTGCCAACCAATTGTGCTTGATGGGACATTATCACTGAATAAATGGGTTTCCTACAGCAGCACAATTCACTTTTAGGATTTACTGCAGATAACTATAATGGGAAGGTTGTGGTAGTAAAAAAAGGAAGAAGAATCTCATAGTTCTAATTTGAAATATTTCTATTTTATTAACATAAAAATGCTTGATAGAGATCGTACCCTGGGGTATGCAATGCATTTCAATGTCAAGAACTCTGGTAAAATCAAACCACGTCTCTAGAGGTGATTAGCTGGGAGACACAGTTCAGTCCACCCTTTTCTGAACCACTGTCGACAACTGTTATTATTACTGTTGTGAAAACTTACAAGCAATAACATTTGTACTGTCAAATAGTACACAAAAATTATCATAATGTACCATCTTGACAGTAGTCAAAATTAGTGTTTTCTTTTCAATGATTCCAAATTCCCATTGTTCCAAAGAAGGAATCATTTTATTCTGAAAATACTACTTTGTAAGTCTTTTCAGGTCTTATTATCAGAGCCTCTAGGACTTAAAAAAAAAGTCTACAGAGAGATTTCATGTTGTTAGAAGGTGAAATAATGAGTGATAATCTTGGTTTACTACCTACACATTGCTTAAGAACCTTGTGCCATAACTGCCTGCAGAAAGAAAAGCAGGGTTGTCTCTACATTTTCAAGCAACAATCAAAAACAGTCACAGACAAATTGCTAAGTATTTTTTCATAACCAAGTAGTAATCTGCCTAACAAAGGTTTTAACGTTCAGAACAAGGAAAGTAGGATGTTTTCAGAAGGAATATATGTTTTAAAGGTTCCATCCAGTTAAAAGCTGTGGTTTTATTTTTCAAAACACATCTTCATGACTCACAGTCTGATGCCTTGCACATGACAGCTCCATGACTGTTGTGGAAAAGTGATGAATAATATTTCATTTAAATAATCACAGTAAAGATTTTTGTAAAACCTGAGTTAATTTTCTCACAGATAACACATTCTACCTCCAGAAAACTGTGTAAGGAATATCTGTCACAGTGGAAAGGTAAGGATACTCCATGTGCAGAAACAGAGAATTTTGGTCTTTTCCATGTTTCCGCTGCAGGAATGTGAAGTTGGTTTTATGACAGGAAAAACACAGAAGGTAATAGATAGCTGTCAAAATCTTAACAAAACCACTTCAGTTGAAACAACAGATTCTGTGAATAGATTCTGATCAGCTTGTTTTACAGAGGTAATTTTGCAGACTGACACAGAACAGTCACTTATTTATGCCAGTGTAATTTAGAATATAAACATGAATTATGTAACTCTTAAGCCATTAAATCTATTTCTTTGCCAGACTGTTCTCCATTTGATATACACTAGCATTTTGTCCACCTTCATTTAAATTTTCCTAGCTCTAAGAAAAGGATTCTATAAACTAAAGCTGCTATTGCTTCTTTTGTGAGATCATTCCCAAGGAAAATAAATCTCTGTCAAGAACTCTTCTTTGATTATTCACTCTAAATTTTAGAATTTAACTGTGCTCCTGGTTGACTGCATTCTTCAGTAACAGTCTGCTAGCACATTCCCTGCTAGCTACTCTTTGCCAAGCTATAGTACTTAGCCTTTCTCATAACTAGTCTGTTGCTGTCACTGCTGCTGAACCCTGAAAATCCTTGTGTCCATCTGTATTTTATGTTAATTAGATGCCTTGAGATATGTCCAGTAATACAAATATTGCACTATAGGTATATATTACAGTACATACCAGAAGTCCCCCAAAAGGAAATTTTTAACGTGTTCTGGTAATATTTCTCTGCCAATAAAGATCACTGTTCCTTGGGCTTATACCTAACTTGATAGCTTCAGTTGCTTCAGGCATTTTCCTGACACTAGTTCCTAGGTGTCTTCCCTCTGTGTCTTGGATTATTTTATTTCTCAAAGCTACTAATTTGAGCCTCCCTGCTTCTAATGCTTACTGGCCCTTTGCATGTTCTGTTGCTATTGATGTTTACATCACCAAGCACTATGATAACATTTCTGTACTTTTTTTAATCTTTGTTTTCTTCATATCATTAATGAGGGGTTTTCTACCACTCCCTCAATGATTCCTATCTTCCTTATTGGGAAAATTCTGTAGCACAATTTTGCAGTATTTACGCCATAGGGGCCCACCTATATGTAAACAAAATTGAATTTGTCTAAGATAGCAAACTCTACTAAATACATTATGTTGATTAATTATTGCATCTATTGCTTTTATACACCTTTTTTTTTTAATTTGGTATTTTAAAATATCAAGTACAGTTTATGTCCAGATCTTTTCTTTAAAACCCATGTTGTTTATTCAGTGCATACACACTACTTTCCAGAAGCTAGAAAATGTGTGACTTCTGTTGGAGAGAGGAACAACACTCTTCCCAAGATGCCAGCAGACAACCACATGTACTATATTCAGATTCTCTTGATACAATAAATTAGCTTTCAAGTTTCAGGGAGCTGAGGTGAAGTAAGTCTTCATCACTACTCAGTCTCTGACCCTTAGGAGCAGTCAAAGAACAAAATAGAATTGTGATCTGAGTAAATATAACCACAATATTTATTGATAATATGCTAAGAAATATTGGGGGTTTATATTGATATAATAATAAAATCATAATCCGTAATTGCTTAATACATTGCAGAAGGAAGAGTTTCATGGAAAAATTGAATTGCACAGCAATTCCTGTAGATTAGATCATCTGTTTGCTAAAACAGCTATTCTGAATTTATAGATGGAGTTGGGTATTTTTACATAATTAAATTTTCAGGACTGTTATGATGTAAAGAAGTTGTGAAGAGAATGTTCACAGCATCTGAAATCTGGAATAGTTGAGCCAGAGAAATGACTGGGAGCACTTGGATCATATGTGATCTCATAGTTAATATTGTCTATATAAGGCCACATGCTTATTGTAAGTTGCAGAATCCATCCCTCATTCAGTGCCTGTGAAAGCTGATGGCCATGTCCTTTGCCAGACGAGTCATCCTGACTTCAGGGAAGTTAGCAGGGCCATGGCAGTTGATAGCAGACGTATATTACTCCAGTGGATATACTACACTTCCTACTGCCATGGGCTTTGGATCAATATCAGAGTTAATACATGAGCACATTACACTTGGAGCCAAAATTAGGAAGAAATCTTATAATTAAAGTCATGTGTTTGATCATAGTGTATTAGAATTCATTGTCAATAATTGTAATAGAACTAATGAGCACATGGCTTCACCTTAATGGAGATCGAGGTTACTTACTTTGATTTGTAACCTGTTGCTCTTTGATCTCCAGGTCAAAAATGCCAGGGGAAAAAAAGTGATTACCTGATTTAAATATTGCAATGTTATGAAATGTTACTCATTCCAGCAATTTCACCCAAACTTCAAGTGAAGCTGAAGTTAGGACGAACTCCGTCAACTTGATTAAGAAAGAATGGACCAAGTACAAAAGAAAATGTAGAACTGCTTTGCCAGTGTAATCAATCTGCTGCTTTGGCATGGTAGCGCTCTACTTCTCAGCACTTTAGTAGGAAGTAGAAATGCAGCCTACAGCTATCTGCAATAGAGTTAGTCACTTCAATTTAACTTAAAAAAAATCTGTCTGGCAGACAGGGAGCTGGTCTCCACAATGGTGATTTTATAACAAAACACAAATGTCAGGTAAAATTATATCTGGCAAATAGACTTCTACCACCTTATTCATCCAGTCAGCCAAATAGAAATATTACCTACAGTCCCTTCATTAGAGGTTATTCATCTACAATACACAGTAATTTCTCATCTGTGTGCTGTAGTTTACAGCATTCTGTAACACACTGTGATATTTCTGTGCTTTTAATTTAAAAAAATCCCAATAAGAAATGCTTGTTCCATGTTTTGGGTTTTTTGTTTGGTTGGTTTGGTTTGTTTGTTTTTTTTATTTTATTTTATTTTATTTTATTTCTTTGTTAAAGGGAGTCTATTAAAATTATCATAGCTATTATTCCAAAATACAAAAATGCCACCTGACAGATCTGAAACCCTTGATCACCTCCCTCATGCCCTTAAATACCTGTGCCTGAGTGTACAAGCTGTGCCTCATAAACTCAGTCATAAACAGGCCCACAGCAGCTTCTAAGAAATGAGATGCTTGCTTTCTTTGCAGAGCACCTAAGGGTCCCCCCAGAGACAAGATGTACAAACTTAATGAAAGCAGATGTATTTAACAGACAATATGTACATTCTCAAACCACAATGGGTTTCATCTCACCAAATTCAGAAACCTAAAACTGTACATTGAAATTTAAGATGGTGTTCTAAAGTCCCTTTATAGTCAATAAAGTGATAAAGGTTTCTCACTAAAGAGAAACAGACATGTCTGTCTCTAGTCATCTCATCCTAAGAGATCTCCAAAAATGCTAGATAATTGTCCGCAATAGGTGTTTTCTTATGGATGAAGTATGGGGACATTGTTAGGCATCTTTAGTGAGCAGAAGTCTTCAGTGACAGCTTAAGAGTAATCTGTTATTCAAGAGTAAGTTTGAGAAGAAATTATGAAGATGGGTTTATAAAGTGTTAGGGAAGGAAAAGCTGAGATAAAGGAAACACCAATAGCTGGAATATCTAATCACCACCCTGGGGTAGAATTATAAAGAAAAAAACCCAAAGCCAGCACTATAAAGTCCAGGATCGCATTAGTTTTTCTGCTCAGGGAACAACAAATATCAAAATGGTCTCAACACAGATTCCCCCTACACTTCTGAATATTCAGCAGAATAGAAGGCCCTTTACAGACTTCACAGAATCAAATTCTTTCAGTAGTACAATATAATACACCAACCTTTCAATACTTGGCACTGAATTCCATGAAAATGAGCTGTCTGAAGCCCTGCAGCAGCGCTGAATCAATAGCAAAGAGCCTTACAGTAGAAAACAGACACAGTTGCCCCTACTGACACTCTCAGCTTTTTTTCCACCACCATTTCAGTTCTCATCGTCCTCACAGCATGCATGTTGGGTCACATGCTGCTGGGTCACCTCTGCTAGGTTAACAAGCTCTCTTTACCTCTCTCCTGTCTGTTATACACTCTCAAAAGAATGTGTCAGAGGAAGTGACAGACCAATGACCTGGTCAACAACTGAAAGAACAACCACAGTTTCCCAACAGGAACTTTTCAAAGCAGCTGTAAAGAAGATACAGCCAAAAGACCGGGCATGGCCTAACTCCATATATGCTAGCAAGCATAGCTCAAATTAAAACTAAAAGCCATATATGTCTGGGGAACAGGAACTTTAGCACAACTCACATTCCCTTCCCCTGTACTTCTCAGAGGGAGGAGGTAGAGAAGTCCAGAATGAAGTTGAGCCCAGAAAGAAGTGAGGGGATGAATCAAGGTGTTTTAAGATTTGTTATTATTTCTCATTACTCTAGTCTGATTTGATTTCAAATAAGTTAAACTAATTTACCCAAGTTGAGTCTGTTTTGCCTGTGATGGTAACTGCTGAGTGATCTCCCTGTCCTTCTCTTGACCCATGAGCTTTTTTCTGTATTTACTTCCCCTGTCTAGTTGAGAAGGAGGAGTGATAGAGTGACTTGGTAGATACCTGTCATCCAGCCAAGGTTAACCAACCACACTTACCATTTACCCCAAGGAGCTATTTCATTTCATTGTTTAAATCATAGAATCGTTTAGGATGGAAAAGGCTTTTCAGATCATTAAGTCCAACCATAAACCTAACATTGCCAAGTCTGCCAACATGACACACCCTTGGGACAGGGACTCCACTTATTTTATCTGTGCTTATGTTACTGGAGCCCTGTTCTTCATTTGCCCTACATGGTAAAAGATTATGACAAGTAAATAACATTATTTGGAAGTTCAGGTCTAAAGAAAACATAGAAAAGCCTACCAGCCAATAAATAATAAGGCTTCAGTTTTCTAATCTACCACAGACTTCTCTGACTCTGTGACCAAGCTGCTAAGACTGTGAAAGTACCCATTTCTCAGGTTCTGTCAGGCCACACACTGAGAAAACTGTTCTTCTCAAGACCACCAGCAGTATCATTACAGAAAGCCAACGGAGATCAGTGTCACACACTGTGGCAATTATTTGAATAACTTCGGAAAGTCTCACAAGTCAAACTTGTGAAAAATGAGAACAGCATTTAAAATTACCCATTATTTAGTAAGTTACTAGTGAAGAAATGGATGCATTGAACTGTGGGGCTTTAGAAGGTCAGGTAGGCTGGTGAGTTCAGAAAAAGGGGAAGCATGTTGGTTGAATTAATATCAGCAGAGGTTAACTGACAAGCAGGAAATTACTGAAACTGAGAGAGAAGTTAAAATACCAGCTAAAGAATAGATTGGACATGAGTTCATTAAGTCACTTTATTTTAAAAATGATCTGCTTTGTTTGTAGAGGAGAAGAATCACCTCCCTTGACTGGCCATGCTTCTTTTGATGCAGTCCAGGATATACAGTTGGATTTCTGGTCTGCAAGCACACATTGCCAGCTCATGTCCAGCTTTTGATCTACCAAGATTGCACTTAAAATTCTTCAACTCAAATGTGATCCTAAATTTTCCTTACATATTTGGGATTTTATTTGTTGTTCTTTCCTTAGAGGGGACACAAAAGATGTTGTGGACAACAAATGGATCAGAACTTGGGGTGAGAAAATTATTTGTATGTGTATGAAAATATTCTTACTTGGACTTTCTTTCAAATAATTACATTTTATAACACAGAGAAATCTTGACCTGTAGAGAACTGAAGAGAAGGAGATATTTGATGTCAGTGCCACTTTGGGGATTGTGTGACAATACTGGTAGGAAAAATAGTATCAGAACACGTCTATTTTTGTACACATGAAGGGAAACTGCATTTCAAGTCCATAATTTGAGCCAAGATGAGTGTAACTCACAGACTTGAAAGAGAACCTTTTTATCTTTTGGTCATGCTTGTTCTAGGTCAGGCCTGATGAAGAACAGATGAAATCACATATAGATGAGGATTTGCTGATAAATAAAGATGAAAAGCATTCATCTGTGTAAGCATTTTGATGATTGTAATTTTTTTTATCCATTTCTCTTTCTAGATCCCCTGGAAGAATCTGAATATGATGTATTCCTCGTACAGAGAACAGCTATTGCACTGAGATTGTGTAATACTCAAAGAATGAGATCTTATCAGCTATCTTCAGATGTCTGAATCCCTTATTACTAATGTATGTCTGTCAGGTTTTCATTTTTGATTGGTGCCTTCCTCTCATGTGCTTTAATCACGCACTCACACATGCTGATTACAATGGCATTAGCAGGCTTGATTCTTTTTTCTTCTTTTTTAAGTAGGCACATGTAGCATTTCAATGGCTGTGTCATTGTACCTAATTAGGATACTGAGAAATCAAGACTTACTATGTTTGAATTAATTTAGAAAGACATTTCACTGTTAAGTGCCATCAAAATATATCTTGCTACTTCATTTTTCCTCGTGGACGGTACTGGTTTTTTATTCCGTTGCAAGTGCACATATCTAGCATCCTCTTCTGCTTCCCCCCTCCTTCAGGTCCAACTTCAGGCACATTTTAACACCTCTGTCTTGGCATATCCTTAAAGAACATGCACCAAAGCCCCCATTAGCCTCAGGCATCTTGCATTCATCAATGATTCCAACTGTGCTGCTTCTTAACTCCACTATGCCTTTCAACACTGCCAACCATGGCTTATACACATCAACAGAAGCAACACAATTTCTGGCATTGCTCTCATGTTAAATCAGAAAGCTTTCAAGAGCATCTTCTGTTGAAGTATCTCCTGGGATAAATCACAGGGATATTTCAGATTCACTCATGTCCTCACACAATCCTGCTATGTTATTTGAAATACAAAGTGATGTCCCCCAGTATCAATACAGGCTGAGGGATGAAGGGATTGAGAGCAGCCCTGCTGAGAAGGACTTGGGAGTACTGGTGGATGAAAAGCTGGACATAAGTTGACAATGGATGCTCACAGCCCTCTGAGGACAGCCTGAGAGAGTTTGGGCTGTTCCACCTGGAGAAAAGAAGGCTCCAGGAAGACTTTATTGTGGCCTTTCAACACCTAAAGGGGGCTTATAAGAAAGATGGACAGGACAAGAGGCAGTGGTTTTAAAATGAAAGAGGGTAAATTTAGATTGGATATAAGGAAGACATTTTTTACGGTGAGGGTGGCAAAACAATGGAACAGGTTGCACAGAGAGACAGTAGATGCTTTATCTCTGGAAATGTTCAAAGCCAGGTTGGATGGAGCTCTGAGAAAACAGATCTAATTGCAGATGTCCCTTCTTACTGCAGGAGGGCTGGACTAGATGACCTTTAAAGGTTGGAGTACTCCAACCAAACTATTTTATTATTCTGTAATAGTTAAAGTTACTTGGTCCAGTCCAGCTGGAGATTATTTGTTTGGGTTTTTTTCTGATTCCTTATAGTAAGTCACACTTTTATTTAGACAGCAGGAAAATTGTAAAAGGCATTCCACAGCTCCACAGCAAATAAACATTTCAGCAAAAACTTAATAATGGTAAGAAGGAACTTTTCTGTTTAGAGTTATAGAAAAATAACTATGTCAAATAATGATTAATAAGCCTCAGAGAAACAGAGATTTTGGTCAGTCTACAGAAGCAAATAGAAAAAAAAATAAGGATAAATCAAAAGATTGTACAACTAATACTTTCTTTTTTGTTTGTTTTCTCTTTTTTTTGTAATTAAAACAGTTAAAAATTTGTTCTTAAAGTTCTTACCCTCAAAGATTTGCTCATGTTAAAACTGCTTTCAATATCTCTTGCTTTTATTTCAGAATTCTTACAGAGAGTCTGTAAAAGCCTTTGTAGTGCTGATTTAAAAGAAAAATTTAGAAATTATGTAAGCTGTATTGGTTAATGAAAAAATAAGCTGACTATAGATATAATGACCAAGTATAAGATATAACATTTTAACAGTAATATTGATTAATCCTTGAAATAAACTGCTAAACAATTGGCAAATACTTGTAATCTGGATATTTTAATTATCCTTTAGGTGTGTGTTTAAAGATACATGCCCAGCAGTGTTGCTGCATATGGTAGGGAGAAAGACTCTCCAAAGCATGAGGACTGGCAGACTTCTCTGCTTTGTCTTGCCAAACTTTACTTTTTTTGCTTTCACTCAGTGATTTCTGAAATTTTCATACTGCTTCTTTGTATGGTAAATAAAAGGATTTTAGTGGAATAAAACCACAAACCACAAATCCAAACCACGGAACAAAGAGGCTCACAAGAAAAAAACAAACTACATCATTTTATTGTCTGATAAATCATGAATATAAAGCAAAATAATTTACCAAAATACAGTGGGTAAGAATGGGCATATCCTGATTAAGTTTGCCCATTTAAAAAGACAATAGAAAATGCAGTCAATATAAGATCAGGCTAAATGAGACATTAAAATTTAGATTATCTTTAAAAATGGAAAATAGATATGATATTAAATAAATAATTTGAAATTACAGTACAAAAAATGTAACAGTGTTTAAAAGAGCTTTTGTTGTCATATAGGGACTATCACACTAAAGCACAAAAGGAACACCTCATATGCTAAACAGTCATACAATGACTGTGATCTGCCAGTGTGGTAACCAGATAAGTGAAAACAAAAACAAACAAAACAAAACAAAACAAAAAGGCATCAAGTTCATAATCAAAGTATCAATAGGCAATTGTAAAAGCAAAGACCACATCTGAAAACCTGTATACAGCTGTGGCTATCATCCTTCAAGGAAGATGAATTCCATTAACAACAGCAAAGATCAGTACCACTGGATTGATTAGAAGAGCCTTGGCTTATATTGCTAAGATGTTCCAGGCTACATATAATTACTAAATATTAATTGAGCAATCACTCTTACTGCTCATTAGTAGTGTAGGGTGGTCAGAGGAGCAATGGCTTTGACTGGGACAGAGATAATTTTCTTCATAGTAGCTAGTATAGGGCTGTGTTTTGGATTTGTGCTGAAGGAAGTGTTGATAAAACAGCCATGTTTTAATTATAGCTGAGTAGTGCTTATAGAGCATCAAGGTCTTTTCTGTTTTTCACAGTGCCCAGCCAGCAAGTAAGCTGGAGGTGCACAACAAGCTGGGAAGGAATACAGCTGGGACAGCTGACCCCAGTTGACCCAAGGGATATTCCATACCATGTGACATCATGCTCAGCATATAAAGCTGGCAAAAGAAGAAGAAAAGGAGAGACATCTGAAGTGATGGTGTTTGTGTTTGCAAGTGATAGTTATGTGTGATGGAGCCCTGCTTGCCTGGAGATGGCTGAACACATGCCTGCTGCTGAGAAATACAGATTTTTGCTCTGTTTGCACACTCAGTTTTTGCTTTACCTATTGAACTGTCTTTAACTCAATCCATGAGTTTTCTCCCTTTTCTGTTTCTCTCCCTGGGGGCAAGTGAATGAGTGATTGTGTGGGGCTGAGGTGCCTACTAGGGTTCAACTGCAACAAGGAGAGGAAAATCTAGGATTTAGTCCTTGCTCATAGGTCTGCCTGCACATTTTATTTTAGAATAAAAATGAAACAGAAAAAAAGAAAAACAAAAAGAAATTGAATGTTCTGATGATCAGATAACAAAATCAGGCACCTGTTTGCCTACTTTTCGCCTGGCATAGGTTTATAGGGCAAGTCCTCTTTTTTTACTCCACTCCTGGTCTGTCCTCCCTCTACAATATTGTATGGCCTTTTGAGTAGGATGTTGTAGGTTTAAACTGTCTAAGACTTAAGCAGAGAAATTGAGAAAGACCTTCTGATTCCTAAAGGGCTACTGTAACTGCTTTATATAAATAGAATTTAGATAAAAGAGTGTTTTATCTAAAAAGAGATAAGCAGAAGCAGCAGGCAAATTTTAAATATCCCTCTGCCTCAGCTGGCAATTTTACCATAGCTTAGCTGGGAAGCTGGTACCCAGTTTGTCAGGTGGAAATATTTCCTTTACACATGCAGGTATCAAGGGAAATTTCAGTCAGAGTATTTAATGAGTATGAGGTAGGTTTTGCTCATCACTTTCTTCAACATAGAAGCAGATCCCATCAAGTGCTATTTTAAGTAACACAGTGGACACCCTGAATCTTGTAAAGAGATACTACATTATATTTTGTGAAAATAAGCTCTAATTAACCCTCATTCACTTTGAGATAATTATGATTAGGTATCTTTTTTGTGTTTTTTTTTACTGAAAATTCTATATGAGGGCAGCAAATAAATTCATAAATTTAAGTACTATATATAAGTAATGTACTCACTACAAAATAACTAAATTTGACAGAAAGAAAATAATCCATATCCATAAATTATACTTTTTCTTTGATCTAGCAGATTTTGATACATTAAATCTAATCTGAACTTCTCACTAAACAGCACTTGAGTAGCAACTTCAGCATTAAGAGAAGTTGAGTATGAGGGAATGTCAGCTCTCAGGAAGAATGCTTTTGCCATCTAATTGCTGATCTACAGCTATATTAATTCAGACATGTGAAGTTAAGAAAGATAATTGTCACCTGCCTTTCAGCTAAGTTGATTAAACTCAGGTTTTGTTTTTCTCTACTTCAGGTTGCCTGAATTGGGTTGATTGTGTAGCTAATTGTCAAAACCAGAAACATGCAGTGCAGGTGAAAACTTCATGGATTTTACACTAATTCTCTTCTATGAACACTTCCTTTCATTATTCTTGTCCTGGATGCCTCTTTCTGGCATCCATATGCTACAAGAGTTCAACTTTGAAATCATGAAACTTCTAAAGCCTGAAACTTTTTCTCCTACAAAGCATGCTAGCAGCTATTACAGGGTCAACAGACATCAGGGGCATATGCACACTTGCAATACTCTATATAATAGGAACACTTCTTGCTCTTACTGTGTAGCAAACAGCGCTATCAAAGCCAGCACCCATCACTAGGGCTCACAGCTATGGCAACAGTGCAGACAGGCAGAGAGCAGAACTGTTGGATCATACCGAACAGAACATGGCTTGCTTACTAACCTAAGAATCAAGAAAGGAGAGTAACTCAGACTAAACTAACTTTAAAAGAGTTTAAGTCACTACTCTTTTTTTTTTTTATCTCTCTGTCACTAAAGACCCCTAGGTCAGGCACATCTGCAGCCACCATTGTTATTTATTTAGGTTCCCTCTTTTTTTTTTTTTTAATTATTTGTTAGGTTTTTGGTATATATTTTTTCATCAGCTGCAAAGTTACTGGCTGGGGATTTAGAGGATGGTGTTAGAATTAATTAATTCACAATAGATTAATATTTATATATGATGTCCATATTTCTATATATTGGGCTGTAGTAACTTGAATTTATTTGGTAACGCCAGGGAGTTACTCTTGCACAGTGATAACATCTTTTCACTATTTTTCTTTTTAGCTGGCCAGTTCTGTTTGGGTATTTTGTTACAAAAGGTAAACTGTATACAAAATCAAAACCCCTTAATGTGAGAGGTTAGTCCTGCTCTTCTCACTTTTAATTCTGTCACTGAAAATTAGATTATGTGCAATAAAAAGATACTTGGAGAACATGATCAAGGAAACAAAGATAGATAGTACTTGCACATAATAGCTGTAGGAAGTCAATTTTAGACTGGAAGTAATAATTAAAATAAATGTAGAATATAACAGTAATCATGGCTGTCTCTGTTACAAATACCCTATCTTGCATCAGGACCTGAAGTTTCAGTTCTGACAGTAAACTTTAAGCAAATACGTACAAAGAATATAAGTATTTCTCAAGTTCTGTTGCACCATCACAGTTACAGGCTACTTACTAATTGCAGTGAGATGCCCTTGTGAAGTTGTGCTATGGAGAGCTGCATTATCATCCCCAGCCTAACCTTCAGAAAAGCTCTGAATCTTTTCATCCTCCTACTTTTTTCTTAGTGGATTCTCATCTTCATATAAAAGAAATATCAAGTGATGCTACAACTGGTCTCTGCTATTGTGTTTCAGTCCATTTCTAGTTGTTTTATTGTTCAAATTGCCCAGTCCTAGCACAATACTGGAGTTAGTCTAGGATAACACTTTTATATGTTTTAAGTGGAGTATTAAAAAATAAACACCCTAAAGAACTCCCTATCAGTCACAAGCATCACAGATACCTACCAGCAGTACAGAGTAGGCTTCCTTTTTCAGTTGAACTCAATGTGATGTCTTCCTTAAGCATTTGTATATTTTCTTCCAGAAAGTGATTATCTTCACATAAATTACTGCAAATTCATCATTTTTTATGTGCTGCAGCATGGATATTTACACAGGACAACAGTGTAACATTGCTATTCTGCAAAATATCACCATATACATCATTAGGTTTATTTTACAGATCAAGAATGAATCAAAATTATATTTCTATTTCATAAAAACACACTAGTAAATACTCAATTATCCTCTGTCTGAAAAATATAATATGGCATGTTTCCACATAGTATTCTTATTATCCAGAATGACATTAAAATCAATGTTGTAGGAATCCTATTAATTCAATGGCACTTTGCCACTGAATAGAAATATGAAAAGTAAATACTTCACCAAATAATGTTATTAAACAGGGGACAGAAAATATGTTAACAAAACCCAATAGGTCTATTCACTTATATTAAACCATACAAGGGAGTATTTCCAGACACTAGAGTTTGATCTGTACTCTTAAACTGCTGGAATGATCCTTGACACAGTTTGATTTAACTTAACTAGCAATCTCGCAAAGCAAGAGTTCAGGCAGGGCTTTAGAATCAGCGTGAACCAGGAACTGTTCTCAGCTGGCACGTTGTAGGAATTAGGGAATCTAATACCACGTATGCAGCTGCTCTACACCACTTGGCCTCAGTGCCAGAGAACAGTTCCAGATACAATGAGGCTACAACTTCAGTAGTAATTAAATGCAGATGGGATTTTTCCCAACCATATTGAACATAATACTCAATTTTTTTCCATGAAATTCCATGTGGTGCTTGTGTGTGGACTTCATGGGCCAGCTCACACCTTTTATTTGCTCTGTCTACTGCAGGTCCACTTCTTCAGAGTTTAAATGTGAATTGGGAAGCCATTGAGCAAGGGGCAGGGTAGGAGGAATGAGGATATAATTTCCCCTCTTCCAAAGACACATAGTTAATATTATTATTGTGTATACCATGAAACACTGTAGAAGTAAATCAAGAAGAGTTAGCTGAAAAACAT
>JANIJG010000575.1:33125-50204 GCA_024611175.1 Megaceryle torquata | reverse complement strand
TGGTCTAGGTGATCCTGCTCTGGCAGGGGGGTTGGACTGGATGATCTTTTGAGGTCCCTTCCATCCCCTGACATTCTGTGATTCTGTGATTATGGTACATCTATAAGATAAATGGAAGTAAACCTTAGCAAATGGCTTGTCTACTTATACAGGTCTTGCCCTTGCATATGTCCATCCTTGCCACCATTTACTTTACCACAGTTAACTAGGATTAATTTGATCAGGCATTTAAATCTGGGCCTGGTTAGGGGCGCTGATTTTCTGAGCACAAAAATGTAGTTTTCTCTGGGTCAGCATGAAGAAGCTTATGGGTGAAAGATATGTAAACTCCACTGTGGTCCTCAGCTTGTTCTGTTTTTAAAGCTATAGGTGGAAGCAGCTGTTTTGTGATATTTTCCAGCCACATGTGTAACACATCTTGGAAGTGAAGCTGACTTGAAATAAAAGCTGTGTGAAAATTTGATTGATTTTCACTGGTCAGCATGGAAAACATGGAAGTGGCAAAGAAACAACATGATGAGAGACAGAGAGGAACTACTAGTTTATAAAATTGTATCTACTTTAATTCACCCTGCTGTTAAAGACTCCAGAAAAATCCCTGTTGGTGATTGCAGCACAGGAGCTTCAACCCCAGTGGTCAGTGGTTTTGCTCCCTGTGGCTTAAGACCTTTACCTCCTTGTTCTGGTCTGAGTGAGAACAGAACTAATTCTGTTCGGTGATTTTACTTTTCAGCTCAGTTCTTCTAACTAACTGCACTGTCTGAAGTGAGCAGCCTGTTTTCACAGACAGTGTCTGCTGCTGGCAGTGATAACACCCCATGTTTAGAGTTACTACCAAGGGTTGGTGTGCAGACCAAGGCCACTGCTGGATCTTGTGTATCACACTGGGGGTGCAGGAAAGTGAAAGGCTGCACCTGCAGGGAGGGATGGACAGGGCAGGTGACCCCAAACTTTACCAGCTTTGCTTGGCTTGGCTCAAGTCCTCTTTTGGTTCCTTCCTCGGAGCATCCAAGGAGGATTCTGGCCGTTCTGCCTCTGATCCCAATTGGTGTGTTCCTGAATCTGGTACCAGAATCCAGCTCCTGAACACAGCTCCCATCTGCTGCTGGGCCCAGGCTGGGACTCCCCCTGTGCCTGATCGATAGCATCAGTGGTGACGGTGATGTAATTACCATCAAGGGGGTTGGGTTCAATACTGGTTGTGTACATATTTGTATATATTCCATTTATGATTTATTTTAATTTTCATTAAAGCTGTTCTTGTTTCCTTTTCTAATTGCTCAGTCTCTCTCCCTTATTCCCTTTCTCTTCCCCTTTGGGGAGGGAGAGGAGTTAACAGAGAGTGTCTGTTATTGGTCTAAGGGGCTGCCCTGACCCCAAACTGTGACATTCCTCAACACTTTTGGTGGCACTTGCTCATGCACTTGTTCATGCCACTTGCTCATGTCCAGCCCACAGTCATGGCTGTTGGAACTGGAAACCAAGAAAGGAAAATTTCCCTCACAAATTTAATCCCAAAGTTTAAATCAATTTAGATGTACCAGGCTTCTGTCTTTAGATTCTGGTGTCCTGAAGCAATAACTTACCCCCACTCCCGTCAAACAAACCAGGAGTCTTTTGATTGCTCCACAGCATCTACATATTCCCCAGCTGGTGAATAAGTTTAATTTTGTCCTGTGATTACCCAAAAGTGATTTGGAAAAGCACAGCCCAGTATTGATATTTCGATCGTCTTGGACTGATGACAGTCTGTGATTTACATGGAGCAATATAGTTCTAAGGGATCTCAGAACTGGTTGAAAATAAAGGTTTAATGATTGAATTATATATTCTCTCTGTGATAGAAAATAATGTAAGACAACTGACTTGGCTATCAGACAGATTACATAAACCCAAGTTAAGTGGTAGAATAAAAATGAGTGATATTCCTCCTTGACTTAAATACAGCACTAAGTAGTATGCCCTTGAATTCAGCATAAAGCAATTTCCTCCTCTTTGGTAACAGCTAGGGGGCATTCCGAATGCAAATAGAGTCAGCTTTGCATTTTTAATATTTCTTATATACATAATTCACTGCCTCGGTTTAGAAATATTATTACTACCTCTTCTGTGCACTTAAATTATTCTGCACCTCTGAACTTTCATATTACCTTTAACATCAGCTCTTAAAATGTGTTTTGTACAGACGAGCTTGGGCTTATAGCTCTTGAAATTCACAGATAGCACAAATGCGTATCCAGGCACACATACACTGTACAGATTAACTGAAGTCATTTCACTGGGACACGGGGGTTTTACTTTGGTTATACCAAAGCTCTAAAAATCAACAGGCAACAAATGGGAGCAAACCAGGAGCAATCAGTATTAGAGTATCACATTTGTGTGCGGTTTACTCTACGTACATAACCCATGGACATAATGAAAATTCTAGCTGATCAACAGGGAAAAATCCTTTTGCTAAGTAGCTTTCAAAAGAATATAAACTACAGATGGAAGAAGACACCCACAATGGGAGGAAATCCATCCTCATGCTAATGTGGGATTAATTAATGCATTGCATAAAGCCTGTAAGTGTGAGATGATTCTGAGCAAGGTTTACTTCACTGCATGTTTCAGAAGAGAGAAGTGCTTGTGGCCATCTCCTGTGGTCATGGATGCACTTGAGAAATGTTTCACTCCAGAAAATAGAGATGAAGATTTATAGCATCTTGCTTGACTCATCAAACTTCCTAAATCACAGGCTAACATTATCAACTACTCGAAACCACAGATCTCAGGGAGCTGGCTGGGTGATGGCTTTAATCATCTCTGCTCAAACCATTCATGATGGTGGAGCTCTGTTTATCTCTTACTTGCTCCTGCAGGATATAGTGCCAGAAACATCGTCTCTGTTGGTCCCACCCCTTCTGCAGCCCATCAGAGCAGGCAGGAAGGGATCCATCTGTGCTTTCTGGGGGAAGAGACACCTTTCCTGTGTGACAGACTGAGATAGAGATTTAATGGGGTCATCTCATCTGCTCCACCTCATCCCTACCAGACCACTGTGATCACACAGGGAAAATATATGACAGCCTGTACCATGTTTTACCCTGGATGCCTCTCATAGGGGTGGCAAAACTGAACCTGGACTGAGTCAGCAACAGTGTTTTCAGTGCTGACAACAGTACAGTAATCATGACTGGTACTTGGATCATAAACTGTGCTTTCTAAGAGAGACTATAAACAAAAGATATGGGCAAGTTCTCTGCTGGTTTGTTTCTACTGACTCTTTCTCAAAACAAATTCAATTTGTAATCTGTAAATCAAGACTGCTGCCTTCTGCATCACATTTGGTAATAGATGTCCTGCCTCAAAATTTAATTTCCCATCAGTTTACACCAGCATGAGACCAATGGCATTATGGAAAATCCATTCTTAGCTTGCACAGATTTTGTGTACTTCATAGAGGCTGCTGTAGCTCTGTGAAGCCAATTCAGGGACTATAATAGGGATGACAGTCACAGAGATACTGACAAAAGCCTGAAAGTTTCCTGGATGCAGCTGAGTGCCATGTACCAAAGCTGGTGACTGGTGCTACTGAAAAGGAGATTGCCTCTGGGGTGATTGTGCCCTGGCAGTCAGCAACTTGGAGCCCAATCCTGTATCTTTTCCACTAAATGGGTAGTGAGGTCAATCTCCAGTTTGATTTCTCTTCTCTCATTTAAAATAATTACAAGTGATGAATTTTTAGTGGAAAACAAATGAGCTCAGCATTTACACTGATGGCACTGTGAGAGAGAAAAAAGATACTTTGACTTGCAGAATGGACAGCCATCAGGCCTGAGAAGTCAGTAAGACAATGAGGACAGGACTCTGCAAAGCTGGTCTAGCTGAGACCAGAACTTGGGACGTGTATGAAAATGCATTTCATAAAGCTCCCGGCGGTGCCCACTGCAGTACATGGGGAGCTGCAGCTGCAGCAATGTGAAGAGCTCAGGATTCAGTCAAGTCTCCACCTTAGAAGTAATGGAGGCTGTCCATGTTCCCATCCTGCTGCAGTCCATTACTGTCCTTGAAGTGGGGTGTTGTAACTGGCCCTGCAACTGCTCCAGGTCGATTTCTAGGTAAACAAAAATAGGTTCATTTTGATCACTCCAAGGATATCATCATCTGACTGTGCCTGAAGCTATTTGTCCTATTGGATGCAACAGGTAGGGCACCTAACTTTGTAATTGCAGCAGCTGCCTTGCAAATGAACACTTGACTTGAACCTAATCTTTTGGCTTGATGGACAAATTAAATTAATTAAAAGAACTCAGTTTGGATTGGTTACTATTATTACTTTAAATGACAAAGCAAATATCCTCCTTTTACCTCTACCCTAATAAAATGGATTCGTTTAACATAAACTCTCCAACCTGAGATGTAGAAAGAAAAAAACAAACAAAATAGAAGTCATTCATTTTGTGGCCTTAGTAAGAGAAACCCTTGGGCTATATTCAGTCTGACTACCCAGTACCTTAGAGGCTAGAACATTCACCTAAAATGGGGAACCTGGATTCAGATGTGCTCTTCTCCATGAAGCAGTGCCAGTCCCCAGTCCTCAAGAAAAGCCTTTGCTACCTGCAGTGCTATAGGGCATGGAGATAAGGTGGTATGCCATCTGGGGGGTCATAGGATGGGTCTCTTTAATTGATGCTGCTCTCTTTGAAGAAATTGTTTAAAAAAGGATCCATATCTTTCAACTTCAGGTGAATATCCTACCTGTCAACAGAGTGAGTTGTTTGCTAATACATCTGGAGATACATCTTTCAACATAGGCACTGTATAAGTACAAAATTGCTCAGCTAAAGATTAGTATGAAAATCTGGATGAACAACTTGTTTGTTGGAATTGGTTGGAATTAGTTAAAATACTTCACTCTCCTTTGCAAGAGTTTTGAGGATAAATTACTAGTATGGACAGTGCAAACTTTGCTGTCAGTAACAGTGCATTCTTATTATTTAGTTATTTCTTTTGTAAATCATCTTGTGACATAGCACATGTATCTGGTTGTTTTAATAGCCACTGTGTTGAAGCCACAGAAAAGCCTGTATTTGTGCCAGATGTTAAGTCATCCCCCCCTTCTTTAAAGAGTGACCTCCTAAGGCACCATCTCTCATCTTATTTATTTCTAAATTCTGCTCTCATTCATTACATTAAAGGTTATTTTTTTAATGAAGCACTGTGGGTAGGGAGAAATAACTTTTACCTTCTGTTCTAATTGATGAATGATGTGTGAACTAATCAGAAAGCTTTGCTGTAGCCACCATTAAAGCAACAGATGTATGTGGCTCAGGAGAGATTTGTTGAACAGCTTCAACCTTTAAGTGCAGAGGATAAATGGGTGGTGACATCATTATACCTTGACAAATAGAAATTATATCATTCTCTTTTTTTCATTACTGATGGATGATTTATTTCTATGGCTTTCATTTTTTGTAAGATCTATTCATTGTCTCTAAAGTTAAAACCTTTAAAAAGTACAATATGTGACTAACAATTTGCACATGATCTGCAGCATGTTGTCTTCTAAGCTTTTCTCCTGAAAGCTACTTATAATAGTACAATACTATTACGTGCAGTATGGTAGGACAAAAAGAAACATTTGAAATTCATACTTGGGTTCATTTTTCAATCAGACACAAAAACAGTATCATAAGGAGTCAGAGGACATGATGTGGTTATATGGCATCTCCATCAGTTGCTGGAGGATTTAATTTTTGCAATGAGCTTGAAACCTCAGAAGACAGAGGGTTATTCTGCACGGTAATTCTGTGCTATAATAAACAAGCAAATGTTCCTCTCTCACCCATATCTCCCCAGTATATTTTGAGTTTTTGCCTTGTTTGATTGCATTTCTTATATAGTCACTGAGATGGATCAGAATTTCCCTGAAAATTTCAGTTATTACTGAAGATTGCATTTTTTCCACTTTTACTGCATCTTACAAATCAGAAACTAAAAATAAAATGTACATATGTTTGGATAATCTATTTCCCCAAAACTGATTAAAATGACAGAATAAATCTTGGAAATTCTTGGAAGAGCTTTGAATGAATTACAACGGGAGAAGAAAACAAGGTGAGTTCTGCTTGGCTAGGACCTAAATGAGAGAATTAAGTTGATGCTGTGTCAGGGCAAGGTTTGCAAAATAAAATAAGGGTCACTTGCATGTACTACAAAAGCATAAAGAGCAGATTAAAGGTGACATTTCTGCCAGAAGACCTTCATGTACACTAGGAGAAAAAAAGTGGTCAAGCTTAGTTAGTAAAGAAAAAAATTCATGAAGACAAAATTAATGTATAAGATCTCATGGCTGCTGGCAGGGTTTCTCTGCCCATAGCCACAGCTTGGTAAGAAAGGACTGAATAAGTGCTCATCCTGGTACCCTGGAGAGGGGGGAGGCAACACACGGCTAAGATATGCTGGCAAGTTCTCTGCTTCCTCAGGTTCCAGTTGGGAACTTTTAGGCCAAAATTTTCCTATATGAGAAACCCTTAATAAAAGAGACCCTGAATAAGTGATCTGATCCTCAGAAAAGCTGAAGAGCCCAGTATGCAAGCCGTTTTGAAGGGATACATGGCCCAGCAAAAAGCTGGTGGCTACCTCTGCTAATGATGGCATCAACATCACTACTGCCCCTGCCAGGAGTGGTGTTAACTGGAAAATAACAGCGGAGTATTCCTGTTCTGGGCATACTCTGCTGAAATTTACTTTAAAGAAGTGCCTATGTATGGTTTTAGGACTCAAATCTTAGTGTACCTCTTGCTGTCAATCAGATGCCTTTAAAATGGCATTCAGCTTTCTAAGTGGAGGTCACACCCTTGCTCTCCATGCAACAAGGAGACCTTGGGGCACAGCTGGGTTTCAAAGGAGGTTGCCTCCCACCTTGTATGGCACTGTTCTAGGCCACACTACCTTTTCTATTACATCCTCCTGTTTGCTGTGGAAGACAGAAAGGTTGCTCTAAAAACCTTAGGAACAACCTAAAGATAGCAGCACAATTCCTATGTATTATAAATATGTCTGTACAACAGAAGACATAGACAGGCAGTGTCTTTAATTTTGTCTCTTTCACTGCCTAACCCAAGAGAGGAACTAATTCAACTGGCTATCTTGATGATGATGTAAAACATAACTAATTAAACATATTTGATGAGCCTTCTGATGAGCTCCAGTGTCAGTACTGCAAGCTAGCATTTACCTTCCTATACATGAGGCTGTATTGGCATAAAACTCTTCTTCACTGGGGCACTTCTAGGTAAATAGAAATTTATTAGGTAAATAGGAATTTATTTTTTTTTTATACTGAATAAGTACAAAGTAAGACTGAAGTAAATTAAACAATTTGCTAAAGAAAGTCCATTCAGTAGAAACTTCTGGTTTTGATGAGCTGTCTCTCCAAAGAACTGGATGTACTTTAACAGTATCATTTCTGATTTATCTGCTGTTTCCAGATAAATTTTCTTCTTGGGGGAAGAGCAGAATTCTCTTTATTTAATGTACCATGTCTGGAATGTGGACTAGATTCAGCTACATGTCGCTTATAATTATTTATGTAACTTATTAATCACCAGGCTGTCACTCAGCTGTTTATAAAACACAAAAGAACACTTGGAGCCTGAAAAATTACATTTTTTCCTCCCCTGCACCTCCCCAGAGGCCCCTTTGCACTTCTGAGGAGACCTTCATTTAAATGAAAATCTGTTGCCCAGTCTAAGTAACAAGGAACTCTGTAATGATAATTTAAAGAACACACTTGTATTTTATGCTTGGGAATTGAATGATTTGCTGTAAAACTTTCTTTTCAACTTTTCTGGCCAATGTCCTTGGCTCATCATTTAGGTTTTCTCCCAAATGGGTCATTGATAGGGTCCCACTCTTGCCCGCTCAGCAACCTGTTTTCCCCATACTCAATACATGGAAAACCACATCATGTCCAGATTGCTAAGTGCAGATTGTGCCTTCTTGAGACTGGACAATGCATTCAAACATGAGGATGCTTATACACAGACATGAACACATCTACACACACTGTGGTTTCTTGTATCTCATTTATCTTGTATTCCCTTCTGTGATGAGTTAATCTGTGTGGTTTTGTGCAGCTCACTCTTGAGCTGCTGCAGGATTGCTCACAACTTGGCTTCTAGAAGGTGCCATTCAAGTTTACAGAGACCAGCATCCAGGCTTATAAATGGTACCCAGAAGAGCAATGACTCCATTCAGCTGAATTACATTTATAATTTGGTTATGAATGGCATCTTTGAGGCAGACCATTCATCATTTGATGTTCTGTGTGGGTCTCAGTGTCTTGAAGCTTCATAAAGGCATTAAACAGCTTCAGCCAGACCAGGAGGTGACTCAGCAAGCTGGTGGCAGCTGGACACTGGCATCCACCGCTGGCCATGGCATTCCTGCATTATTGCCTTGGCCTGCAGTATACTGGCAAGGTGCTTGTCCTTTTCGTGCTTCAGTTTAGCCAGCGGTGTAATGGTTATACTGGTATTTACCTGCTTTCTCACCCATTTGGTGGGCTGACTAGCAACATGTTTTCCATCTTTGCATGAAAAGCTCCACATTAATCCATGCCACAATTTGCTTTGTCTGCTTCTACCATTAAAATTACTTGTTTCCCCCAAAGATCTGCCATCTGTCACTATTCACCTTTTACATTTTTATGCTCCACAGTTGAGCAGACATCAATGCCTGAGTAATCCTATTTCCCATTATCAGCCCTTGGAAGTGCCCCGAGGTCGGGGCAGTTGTGAAGTCTCGCTCCTGGCTGTATTCCCTGGAACCCCAGGTCTCACCCTCCAGCCTTGTCCTCACTGCAGCCACTAATAACATTCAGTTTTTTTCATTGTAATTGTTGCCCAGTCTTAAAAAAAAAAAAAAAAAAAATTTAGTTCTGTTTCCCCCACATTGCTGTAATCTGCAGCAAGTAACATAGAATTGTAGGAGGGAGAGGCAAAGAGATGAGACATTCCGTGAGCAGATGCAGGCAGCTAAGGGGAACTGCTCTGCATGGGTAATGATATCTTGGTATCGTTGGGTATCTTTGTCTGCACTTCACAAAGGAAAGGGGCAGACCCTGGGTGACAGCTGGGACATACAACTTTGAGATGCAAGCCACTGTCTGAGTAGCCAGTTGCAAATTATTTTTGTTTTCATAATCTTTGTGAGTAATATCTTGTCAAAGTCTCATCAAAAGTTATTAGTCCCTCCATAAACTGGTACTTCAATATGTAAACTTGCCTTGTAGTTAATTTTATGAGCTATGCCCCTGGCACCATAGAGCTGTTATTTCATTTTAGGAGCATAATTAATTAGGCTTCCTGTAGCTATGATGTAGACCAAGGATGTCACCACCAAATAAGGAGTAATTTGTGACAGCTTATTTGTGAGGAGATATCTACTGTTTGCCAGTTTTAGGCATACATAGGGCAAAGTAAAATATTTTGTATTGTTACTGCTGTGCCCAGCTTGAAGTTAAAAAAAAACCAAAACTAAAACCAAAGAGACTATCTAATTATACAGACAAATTAGTAAGGTTAATTCATATGTATTTGTACAGCTCTGCAAAGGTTTTCTTTTCTTCTCTGCTGAGTGCCTTTGAAAATGTTTGACTCACTGTAGTATCAGATGACATTCCCTTTTGGGAAACTAGATTCTGTATTGCTAAAATTTCCTTCTGTTTCAGTTGTATCAGATACTTCACTTTCTGCAACTGTTATGGCACAGTAAAATCTCTCTCTCTGATATGCCTTTTAGCAATTACAGAGTCCATCTTGATGCCAGTGGTTTAGTAATAAGATTTCCCTTCTTTTCTCTCCTTTTTCAATATTTGAGTGAATGCTACTTGAGAGAAATATGTTGGATGCTTAGGCTGTATTAGCTTAATTTATGGCTAGCATCAATGAGGCAATATTTCCTGTGGATAAGGTCAAAATGGCTTTCTTTTCTATTAATTAAAAATAAGCTCATGTAGGACAATGCATGTAGGTAATAAAGACATAACATGTATTTTTGGTGCCATAAAGGAGTAGGGTTATTCATAGACCACTGATCATAGCTGGAGTCTTGCCCTGACCCTGACAACAGAAGCAGAAACCAATAATATTTTATTCTTTCCATATCTTGTTTATGCTAGCTGGAGAAGTGAGCTGAATGTCCAAAAAAGGCAAGTCTAGGAAGCTGTAGCCCCTTAAAGCCTGTAAGCGCAAGGTTGAAACTAGAAGTGTCTGGTACTTGCTGCCTCTCCAGGGGAAGCTGTATATGGTTGAATTCAATAGAAGCTCTGTCTGAAGTAAAAGGAAAGCAAAACCTCAAACCCAGGATGGTTTAAAAATGAAGCTAAGAGAATTTCAAAGGGAGAGTCACATGAAATGAGAAATGCTTACCTCCAAAACCGCAACAGAATGATAAATTACTTTTGCCTTTCTAAAGCCAAGCTAGAAAACCTCTGCTCACCTCTATTATCTACTTCTGGTCTCTGAAGATGCATTACCATATTAATTCATTGCATTATACAATTTGAGCAACTAAATGAGTTTACCCCATGCCCTCTTAATATCATTTTCTTCTAATGCTAACCTTAAGTGATACATTTTAGGGGATACTTCAAGCAGAATGCATCATGAAAATTTATTAAACTCAATTTTTTTTTACAAATTATGACTTATCCCTTCTTGATGAACCAAGTATAGAAAAAACAAACAGCCTCTCTGTGGATGAAACATCTCTCAGCATTGGGACTGCCGCCATCTCCTGACTAACGTGAGGTTTTACTGGGGCTAAACAGTAACTGCCATATCTCGGGAGGTCTAGAAGGACTGTTTGTGTAAAAGACAACCATAGCATCACAGAACGAATGACACACATGCTGAATGAGGCTGGTTACATATGCAGCCCATCAAAATGGGTGGGGTGGTGCTGTGCCACACATGATACCCAGTGTGTGCCAGGGTAGTTGAATGGCTGCATCAGGATTGGGCTCATCAGGCGGCTACTGGACATGGGGCTTTGGGAAAAGGACAGCCTGCAGTACAAAACATCAGAAAGTGTTTTCCAAGCACTGAGATTGTGGGAAAGAGGATGAAAAATTGGATCAACTCAACTTTTAGACATTTTTGTTCCTATCGTGACAGGAATTTTATGTCCTGTGGCTGTGGTACCGACCAGGGCCCTCCACCCATGCACTGACTACAGTTTTTTTCTACTTGCATATGTATTTCTACATACACATAAATGCATACATAAAGTGTGGCTACAGTCAGTTTATAAACAGAAACAGCAACCTGACCTGGGCCTCACATCTTTGCTTATTCCTTCCCATTACCAAAGGGACTGAGGAACTTGAGTCTCATGGGATTGCCCCAGGATTTATGAACTGATGAGCATACCAACTGCAAATATGCCAAACTGCCTCCCACATTGCACCTACAAAGGTTTCAAGAAGTGAGAACCCTGATGGAAGGCTCTTTGTGCATCTTATCCCCAGGCCTGCTCATTTTTGTTCCTGCTGGTCAGTGCCTTCAGCTATTCAGGAAGATTTCTGTGCATATCAAAAAATTCTGACATTTTCTAGTTTTAGCAGAGGTAAATGTTTATCCAAATGACCATCATGCAGCTTTCCTCTATTTTTCACTGGGGCCTCATTCAGCAAGGCTTTTGAGTACATTCTTTAGCTGAAGTATATACTTCTCTATTTTCCTGAAACATTGAGGATGGATGTAATTTCATTGAATAAGTTCCCATTTCAGTCATCCACAGGAGACACAAAGGCAATACTGTGTAATTTAAGTATCTAAATTTTAAGCACAAACATTTTGTAAACAACATGAAAATTACTCATCCAGTGTAATGACTATCAACAGATTCTGACTATTAGAAATAAAAGAACATTTTGACCTCCATGGGCAGAAGAGGACTACAGCTCTGCATTCAGTGGAACTACTCTCACATGTGAAGTTAAGCACCTGTGTAAAGTTAAGCACCTCTATAAAGTTTGCAGGCCTGAGATATGCATCTGAAATGCCCAAAATTATGCTTTTGTCCAATGACTGAAACTTCAGTATTAGGGACAGAATTATCAGATTGTTTCAAAACTCAAATAATAGGTACGACCAATGTTATTGCTCTGTTTGAGGTTCTTAAAATATAACAGTGAGGTCAACCCAGATCCTTCAGTTGGCTGACTGGGTTGTTTGCCACTCTTGTTTTTTTGATTTTGGTTTTTGTTTGATTTTTTTTTTTTTAATATTCAACTATTAGCTATTTACAATGACTGATAGAAGTAGCATTTACTTACTGACAACTGGAAGGTTCCTATTTAACCTTCTGATATGTACTAGCCACCTTTCAACTTTAAAGGGAATTTCATGTCATCTTTGTGGCATTGACATAAATTAGTAAATAGAAAGTATCTTTGACATTTTCCACTATAAATACATGATCAGTAGAGTCATACGCTCAGTGATTTTAATTTAATAGGTTTATCCCTGTGCTAGATATGGTATTCATTTGAACTGACCTTGCTTTATTTGAATTATTGCTCAAATTAGCATAACTACAAGTGACCTAATCTTCCAAAATACATCAGCAAACAGTCTGAAGAAGCAATTATGTAAAAGAAATGCTTTTAGGCAATGAATGGATCTATAAATAAACAAGTGCTTCCTAATCACAGGCTAAAAAAGTGTGCTATTTTTCCTTTTTCAATTAAAAAAAAATATAAAAATTTAGACTAAATGAATTTTACTGTTCCTGAAAGTGAGAGGCCAAGAGTACTTTGGGAAATTGAGTACAGTGAAAGCAAAAGCTGCACCAGCTTTTTGACAAAACTCAGACAACACACCTGCATCTGACCAGTGTTACCTCTGACTTTCCATGTCTGCACAGATTAGTGATAAATTATATGGAAAAAACAAAAAAGGGCCATTTGTTTGCAACCTGTAGGAGGGAAGGGGAGTTTTTTAGAAGTCAGAAGAGTTTTTTTTCCCCTCAAAGTGAAAAGCAATGCAAAAATATACTACCCTATGCACGGTTTCTATTTTTATCATTGTTGATGCCTGGGATCACATTATTTATTTGGATTTATGCACTTTTTCTTAAATAAAGGAAGAATGCAGGGAAATATATGTAAAAAATGTGTCTGAAGGGGAACTTTTGTCCACCCTTGGTATTCAGGGAAAAAAGTGATTGTTAACAACTGGGAAGGTGTTACTAGGGCATGTACTATAGTTGTGTCAACAGGCATGAGAAGAAAAGCGATAGATAATGCTTGGTATAGGAGTAGACAAGTGATTTTTTTCACAGTGAATAAATCAAGACTGCTTTAGAACTAAAGATCATAGATATACAGTTGTATGTTGTTATGAGGAGAGTCTCAAGTTTAGGAAAAAGAAGGTGGGAGAAAAGGTAAAAGTCATGACATGAGAAGGAGAAATTATGCAGCTAAAGGAGGAGGAAGAGCAGCATGACAGAAATGAAACCAGGTTAGAGATATCCATCTGTGCAAAGAAGACAAAGTGATGCATTAATGGAGAGCATGCAGTCTCAGGGAGAGGAGAGGGAAAGAAAGAATCTTTAAAAACGACAAAGAAATGCAGGAAGTCAGAAATGCAGAAATGTTAAAGCTGAGCATGAACCCAGACTTCGCATACTAACTCCTCCAAAAACCTGTGCTTGTTTTGCTCTGGCTTGTTTGCAGGAGCACAGCTTGGGCTGTATCTCAGCAGAAAGGTGACCACCAAGTGTGAGGGACCAGCACTGGGAGCCTGTGGAAAGATAATGAAAGAAAAATAGTTTTACTAGGGGAGAGGGATGTGTGTCAGCTTTAAGAGGAGTTCTTGCAGTCCCAAGGAGAAGTGATAAACTGCTACAAAAAAAAGAAAAAAAAAATTAGATGGCCCTATGCTGCTCAGAAAGGTCCTGAAGTGAGACGGGCAACATGTAATGTTAATGAAACTTCTTTGGCTGAAGAGAATTCAAAACTAGAAAAGGTAAATTCTTCAGGAGTCAGTTCTCCTCTCTGTGACACTGGTGAAAACCAGTAGCTGCTCCTTTGAAGGAAAGTGGTTCTCAGGGAAATAAAACAAAAAAATTGAACAGAAAATATTCAGTTTGGATCTGAGGTTGTGTGCTGCTCAACTCAGTTTCTGTGGAAGGCTGTAAAAAGCTGCAAGAGCTGACATTTCATGAAGGCAGAAAATTTACTTTATATCCTTGAGCTGATGAATTTTTACCTGCCAAAACTGTCTAGGTGTTTTCCAGTGATCATTTCCAGCATTCTGGAATTCAAGTGAATTCCTTCATGGTTCTTATCTGCATCAGAATGGTTTTGGGCACATCCAGTTAAGGGTTTGGCTTCTATGTACAGGGTATACATGCCTCTGCTTTTTCCACAGGGAACACAAGAAGAATGGGCAAAAGCATTTGAAAGATTTCATTAATACAAAAGAAGCTGACAGAAGATGATAAGTGTTTTCTGTTTTCCATCCATGCTAACAGAAGACCTTAATTTGGAGGAATCCTCTTTAGGATTTAGTCTTAAATACACATATTTGCTGTGCTTAAGATTTAAGTCAAGTGTAAGACTGTAAACAAATCAAACATTAAAAATAATTTTGAATGTAAGTGCTGGATTCCTTTCCTATTGCATACCATAAGATGTTTCCTAGATGATGCAGCTGGGTTTAATGCCACTCCTTTTCCAGCTGTTAATCTCTACTCTGTCCCTGTTTGAAACCTACTCACTGTGTTTTCATAGAGCAATCCCACCATAATACCCTTATAGGTCTCTAATCCCAATTTGTTCTTCACTTTTATTTTAAAGCTGGTTTCCTGCTTTCTGATCGTACCTGTGCAGCCTCAGTAGCTCAGATGTCACACCTCCATTGACTTCTAGAGCTGGACTGTAGGTGGAAATGCAAATGCTGTTTGGAGTTGGCCTGCTGGTTGACTGTTAGTGTCCTGAGCTTGTCTCTCTCCTTTACAGGGGACCACAAATGCTTCCAAATTAAATGTGCATGGCACTGCTTACACACACACATTTTGTGAAGGTCGTGATCCTTGGCTTCCTGTAAGGCAATACATGGTAGCTGACAAGTAACAATTTTTTCTGTCTAGAGGTATTCATAAATGCAAATGTTTTCTTCCCTGGTGTCCTTTGTCCCAGGAGGTGGTATGGATTATCAGGACGATATATCTTCCCAAGTCTGTAGGTCTTTAGAGACCTAAAAACAAAACTGTATTTTCACATGCTGCTTGGCATTCTTTCAATGTCTGCAGGTTAGCATAACCCTTATGATAAAAGATTTCAGGAAAATAAATTATTTTCACCTTGATTATGCTGCAACTGCTATAGGGGAAGTACAAAAGAAGGTGTCCACATCCTAAGTAACATATATTGTATAAATGAAAGGCATGTCTCTATGAGGATTAGGGGTGCTAGCATGGTGCCACCTCAGAGGGTATCTGTCCCCAGTCAGGAAGGGTGGGCAGGTCCTTATCAGTGACACTGCAGTCCCTCAGGAAGGAGGAGACATGTTTGTCACATCTCCAGGTGGCTGCATACACAACATGGACAGAACAGCTTTGTTGATGTAAATCCATACATTGTTTATGTTGCTTGTAGGCTTTGATGCATAAGATGAACAAATGCAGTGTCCCTGAAGAAACAAGTGCCTTTTAAATATACAAATAAGGCAGTTATTTACAAATCCCTCCCTGGCAGTGGAAAGGGAGAAAATCCTAGGCATGGTAGAGGCAGCATGGTAGGCAAATATTTAAGCTTTGCCTCTAAGATATTCTCTGCCCTTTCTAAAATAAGTATGCCAGTACCTTAGAAGCAAAAATCCAAGTGTGAATACTTAAAGGATGGATGCAACATGAAATTATAGGTTAGATACTTGGTCATTTCCTCAGACTTCTGAGTTTCTCAAATATCTCTCCTTTGCATATTTTGGACTGTGGAAGATGTTTCCATGGTGACAAATAGATGTTATGTTTATTTACTGGGCAACAGGGAATGACAATGTCAGCAAATGACATTTCTGTTCTTTTTTTCTTTTTTTTTTTTTTTTTCCCTTCCCAAGGGAGATGTGTTTTACTTAATGAAAATGGCAGCAGCAGAAGCACTAGTTTTTCAGATATCCCTCCCAGCCCCACTTTGAGTAAGTGTTTGCATGCATGAGACCAAAGTAGACAGCAGTTACTGTGGCTGGGTGATTCTCTGATCAGTCCTCTGAAGCCTTTTGCTCTATTCAGTATGTACATAGTTTCTTGTGAAAAGCACTGCCTGTGAAGTGTCAAAGAGATTTTAGGCTTTACCCATGGGAAAGGACCTAAATTTTTCTTGCATTAGGTGCTTGGCCTTTTCCTCAACCCTCCCACACATCTGTTCTTGTTGACAGCTCTACTACATTGCCCATAAAAAATGATCTGATAGCTAAAACTGTTGTAGCTGATACTGCTCTGGTAAAAATAAATAAATAACATTTGCAGTAGACTGCAGAAAGTAGGAAAGAGATTTTCAGAAGGAGGCTTCTGAGAAAAGAGACCAGGATCTAAAAAAGAAACAAGAGTTTTGGCAGGTTGGTTAGTTTGTGGATTTTATACCTGTTGCAACTTTTCCTTAAAATGAAATTTTTCCATAAAATGCATTTGCTTTCTAACAGCCACTGGCTGCTGCTGAAATGAATGAACAGTGAATTGAATGCCAATCTAAAAAGCCCTGCAACCTCTCAGGATTTCCCATCAGCTCTGCTGGATGACACATGGTCCAGTAGGAAAGTGCAAGGTGGTAGATCCATTAATTTCTCCTTCTCACATCTGCCTCTGTAGAAAAACAGTGTGGGACTCGCCTCTCCTAGAATGTCTTTGTTAGGTGCCATACAGTCCTGGGGACTTCACCTGACTGCCATGACTTCTCAAATATTATTGAGTAGCTTGTCAACTACACCTGCCAGTTCACTCAGAGCTCTGGGATGCATCTCATCAGGTCCCATAGACTTATGTATGTTCAGGTTCCTCAGGAGGTCACGAACCTGATTTTCA
>JANIJG010000575.1:0-24616 GCA_024611175.1 Megaceryle torquata | reverse complement strand
AGAAATTCTTCACTGAGAGAGTGGTTAGGCACTGGAACAGGCTGCCCAGGGAGGTAGTGGAGTCACCATCCCTGGAGTCATTTAAAAAATGAGTAAATGTAGCGCTTGAGGCCATGGTCTAATGGACAGATAGATGTTAGGATGAAGGTTGGACTTGATGATCCTAGGGGTCCTTTCCAACGCTAATGATTCTGTGATTCTATGATTCTATATTCAGAGATGGCTTAAACCAGAAAATTTTATTGCTGCTGCTGGCAGTGTCATCTTTAAAAGGAAAGAGAGATTGCGTAATGAAATGCCTGAGATCATTTAGTGTTGTGCCAAAGTTCTTATTAGAGGGTTTGAACCCTCCTGTTGTCCAGAAGATCTCCTGGCAGCTCCATTCTATTTTGTTCTGCGTAGCATGTTGCATGCTGTTAGGGAACGTTTTTACCCCAGAAATGAAAAGAATGATAGTGGGCCAAATGGTGAAGGTATATCCCATGCCTCTGTCAGGAAGGAGCAATTGGATGATTCTTGAAAGAATTATTATGAATCTTTCTGATGTACTCCATGTTCTGCAGATGGGCAGTGTTGGAAAGTTTTATTAAAACTAAGTCCTAAAGCACATGTTCTCTTATGTCAACACAACACAGACATTATCCTGGTGCACTTCAGCAAACACAACAGCTTCATTAAAAAAATGGTGATCCTGGGAACTGCTAACCTGTATGGCAGGCTAGATATACATTAAATTCATGTATTGTACAAATTAGCCATTTTATGAATAACGTTAAAATAAACATGATACTAGCCAAATTAAAGTACAACCCATTTCAAGTGATTATATTTTTTAAGCAGAAGTGCTGGTGACATTATCATTATTAGAACACTTCTTGCAGTATTTCTGCTCTGGAGGGGAAAAAGAGGGGGAAGCAGTCCAGGATATCATAGACAGTTAAGGAATTTCCTGTTCCTTTATCAGCTGTCTGAAATATTTCAAATCGTCTGGGAATCAATGAAAAGAAAAAGACTTTAGTAGTCTAGCAAAAAGCAAACTCATAATCTCAAAATAAAGAAACCCACTCATAAAGTCTCAGGTAAGGCAGGAGTGCTCATGCACAAGTGTGGAAGCAGAGGAAGTCTCAGAAGAATTACCCAAGGGTGAAGGAAATAAGTATATGAGGTATTAAGTATTCTCTTCTGCATCAGTCTTTCAAGCAGTTCCATTTTGAAATGATAATTGAAAAAAAAAAGTTTATAAAAGTAGCCCTCCTGCTTGTGAACACAATTTTAAGACATAACATTTTCTTTGTTTGCTTAATTTATTTTTTTTATTAATTGATTGTTAATAGTTTGCTAAAGTGAATAGAAGGCAGTTTGATGAGAATAAAGTATGTCTTCAGACCTGTAAACCATTAGACATCATTTAGTCACTAAGATCAAGTCAACCTAGGCAGTTTTCACCAGAGTACTGAACATTCAGGTGTTTGAAACCAAAGCCTGGACAGCAAGTAACAGCATTACTCTGCATAATAAGTGTTTTGCAAGAATCCAGTCAGATATCTTGGAAGGAGCAATGGTGATGGAGTGGGATATCAGGCAGGGAATGGAACAGTGGGATTTACTACAAATGTTTAATTTCTCACCAGAAGTGTCTCACTCTGATGATGCTGAATAACACTGGACATGGTAAAAGTTCTGTTCTGAGACTCTGATCTGTGATTTAGGTTTTAGACATTACCATTAATTATTGAAACTCAGAAGGCTGCAAAAACATCTTGATTCACTGGCAAACTGACAAACATATGGTGTGTTTTACAAACCTCTAGGTTTCTGTTCAGAGGAGGAGAACATTAATTGCATACAAATTCTACTGGGAGTTCTGAAACCAGCCGTCATTAGCATTCTTAGATGTCGTATCTGGGAAGCTCAGTGCATTTTAAAATCTGAGTTAAAAATTCAGAGGTTTTAAAAAACTTTTGAGAAGAAAGGTGCTGAAGTGTAATAAATTCAAATAAGAGCATAGAAGTATGTGGTGGTCTTTGGTATCTGGTGTTGGTGCATCAAGAGCTTTGTTTATTGATTGATAGTCTGGGTGGTAGGTTAATATTTGTCAAGACTTGGAAACTGGCATCAGGATCTGTTCAGTGTTGCCTGTGGCCTCCTACCTATTCTGCTTTGTCTATTTGATAGCCAGTTTGACATCTGAAATGCTATAAACATCAAAACTTAAATCTAAATTCACTGAACACAAAGTTTAATCAACATTGGCAATGGGCTTTAGGTGAAGGAGATTGTGCTGTGATTATTGACACAACTCAAAAAGCCACGACAGAGAATGCTGCAATGCATCATAGAAAATAAATTACACTCTTTTTCATCTAGGTTGTGGTATAGCGACTGTTCTTCACCTGGTTGAGAGGCATGCTGTTTAGCCACTTCTCTGTCTAAGGATGGGTGCATAGATAGACATGGAAGGATAAGATCATATGGGCTGTTTTGATAGGGCTGTAGGATCTTCATGCCTGGTGACCTACCCAGCAGGTCTGCTGAACTTGCATTAAGGAAGCTAGAAGAGCACTCACCACAGACCATAATGTGCAGGATGGTTATTCTGCTGCAGTGTTACTTCAAAATCTGTACTGATGGGAGTTGTGATGTCCCAAAAATTAAAGGAAGGTCCATCTGAGTGGCCTGTGAGCTTGTTCCACATCCCCAGCACGCAGAGCAGAGACTAGTTCTGCATAGGAAGTCTCTGGGACACAGCACAGAAAAGTCCTGGGCCATGCTTTGACACAAAGAACCTGTCCCATTCACCAGGTCACTTGCCCACATCACTTCTTGTTAATAGTTTTAAATGCCCTTAGTGACTTCCTGTTAAGGGCTATCCCTCCTCTATTCAAGCCTCATATTTCAGTGCCAGTGGTCAAACTCCAGAAGCAAAGCACATCTCATTGTATTTATGTGCTCACCTTCGAGAACACTCTTCTGCAGCAGTCTTTGAAGCTGTGGCTGCTGGGTGGATTTCCTTGCTTTCATCTTCCATCTCACATTCTTTATGTGCATGTAATAGTTTAAAACTGAGCCCCAGTGTGCCTGTAAAATGCCAGGTCATTGACAATAGTTGCACTCATTTGCTGTGGTCAATTTAGTACTAACAAGCTAAAACTGTTCTGTGGGGATTCTTCTATATGGAACATAAACTCCTTTTCCCTCACGTAAGACCACTTTCCTATAAAATGATTGCAACCTAGTAATTTTCCTCCTCATTGTAGTAACCAGTTTCAGTCTATATTAGTGCTATTTCCCCCAGTACTTTTCCCTATAAATTCTATCCCAAGGCACCAAATCAATGATTACATTGAACTGCCCATCCTGAGAACCAAGCATATAATACAGCCCCTAATATCCTACTGCCACGGTAAAAGTAGAATTTATTGCAACAGGCTAAATTCAATGCTCAGACTCCTTTGGTTTTTAGTTTTCTTTCTTTTCATCTAGATATCTTAAAGCAGGTAGGACATTTTCTCAGGTGATTCTCAGAAATGCTGAGTCTGCACAAGTCTGACCCTCGCAAGTGCAATAGCAGCAATGAAAAGAAAGTTTCACGCCCCCCTAACATTATTCACTCAGCTCTGAAAATTATATCCCATGTATATTAATCACACCAGTCACTGCATCTCTTTTCTTCTTTTCCTTGTCCTGGCCCTATATCCAGTTGTCTTCCCAAATTTTTCTCTTTTCTTTTGCTTTCCCTGTGATTCTAATACTTCATATTGTAAAAAGTTGTACTTCTGTCCACATTTACTCTGAATCTTTTTCAAGAATGGCCTCTGTGCTTATTCCTCCACTGATTTGCTGAAATCTGTAATAGAAGAATCTAACCATAACTGTAAACAAAACCCAGACACATATAAATGAATACAATTCATTGCTTATCTCCTTTTGGCACCCTATTTGCATAAGACTTTACTTTCTTCTATAAGCAAGTTGTGTGGCTGGTACAACTTCACATATACTATTGATACTGCATGTATTTTCACCAACTGCTGATCAGATCTCCCTGATCATATATTGTGTACCTGTGAAGTCACAGCTCAATGGGACTAGAACCTCTGGTTTAGTGGAATTATTATCAATAACCCAGTGTAAAGCTTTCCAGCAGTGAAGTTACCTTGTCTTATCTCTCTTTTATAGCATAAGTGGGGTCTCTCATCTACTTATACTCCAGGAAGAGAACTATATCATTCCCTGATAAAATGACTCTTGTAATTTTATCCCAAATAAATTGACTGTGTGACATCATTAACTTCCCACACATTCAGTGTAGTCATAAATAACCACTGCTTCCACATGGAAAATGGAAGAAGCATGATCTTTCTGGCAGGCTATGCATTGCTGTGAATTACAAACAAACAAACAAAGGGAAAAAAAATAAAAGAAAGACTCATTAATTTTATATTAATTAAACTAGTATTTTAACAATAACATCATTGTCCTTATGTTTTCCTCAGCAGTAATAAGATTCCCTCATTGTGATAAACTGCCCGGCCTTCGGCCTCATAGCTTATCCACTTGGGAATTGAATTATTGCTTCATAAAACAGAGGGTTGATTATATAATCACTTAATTAAATGTTGTACTCAGTCATTGCTGAGCTATTCCTGAAATGTATTTAGTATCTGTACTTAATGGGCAAATTTAAACATTGGAAGAGTTATTTTTTTCAGATGTGCTTCTTTAAAGGTTATTATTTCCAGTGTTCTTTTGTCTGTGTGATCTGGTTGTTTTCCATGTGTCATGCTCACTCTTAATCACAAAGGAGATGAAATGCTCTTTGTGTTCCTATCTGACTTGCAGATTGCAGTCAGATTCTTGCTGTTATCATTTTAGAAGCATTTTTCTTGCTTTTGTTCGCAAAAGCACTCAGAGGTAAAGAGGCTATGGTCACCTAGTCAGCAACTCAGTTCTCAGAAGATGTTCAAGACCTCACCAGTGACCACTAAAATTACTATAATGAGCTGTGCATCAGACCTCTGAAAGGAAAAATCCAGCATTAGCCACAGCCCTGGTGAGACAAACACTGGAGAGATGCCAGAGGGCTGTGCATGAAAAAAATCCTTTGGTTCTGCTGCACCCAGCCAGCACCCAGACCTGACTCTGTATATGACTTTCCAGTTCCTGAGGGAGAAGTACCAACGCCAGCATGATTTGGTACAGTCCAGCTGATGTAAGGTCCCAAGACTACTGTGGAGATCGCATGTGCTCTCCTGAGCTCCTCTCTGTCCTTTCCCAGCTTGGGTTTTGCCCTGTTGACTATGGGTTGAGCAGCACAAACCAGGCAATTTAAGCTCTTTTCTTCACCACTGTTTCACTTCTGAGTATATAACTCCAGGGTCTGACTCAGTCTTCTGTCAGCTTGAATGGGACTCTTTATTTTAACATCCAGGGGAGCAAAATCCAATTAGTGCAAAGCAATAGGGCAGAAAGCACAGGCCAACTTCAACTTCATTTGTTTCACTGCTATAAAAAGTGAATGCAAGAGCCTTTGGTCTCTGTTCCCACCCCTCTCAGAAACAGGGATATCTAGAACATGTAGTCTGGAACAAAACCAGAATTGCCTTGCATGTGTTCATTTTACTCAGCAGTAGACAGGTATGGACACAGAAGCAGCATGATCTCATTGCTGAATTAGATTCAATACCTCTTTCTCTATTTCTTAATTTTAAGAATTTCCCTAGATTGCAAGAATCTGTGACCAAGAGAAAAATTCCCTTTTCATTAAGCTGAATCAGCCATGTTTTGACTTAGTATTGTATATGTTCAAATATATTTTCCCCTTTATCTTCTTTGATTATTTCCACTGGATAAACACCTTTCTATTGTGTGTGTCACTTTCCTCTGCAGGAAGCTCTATGCTGGGTGTTATGTCTTCTTTTATTATGAATTTGCTTGGAATATAAATTGCTTTTCAGTCAGATCTTTGCATTTCTAACAACATTTTCTGTATTGCAGCAGGTGCTTTCCCTAGCGGTTACTTCTATGGACTCTAATGGCATATCATCTGTCTATGCAGTCACTTCACTGCCAAATATGTAATAGAGGAATTTTCTACTAGCAGAAGCTTCTGGTAATTTTGGTTCTTTAAAGGCTGAGACTTTTAATGTATTTTTACATAGCTCATTTCACTGGGTTTAAATAAACTAAATTAGGAAGGCTGAAAAAGTCCTTCTGGAAGCCTGATATCATCTCAAATCAAACTTCTTCCTTTTCTTCAGCTTGGCTTCATGAGGGGGTGGAAACTGATTTTTTTTTTTCCTGTCCTACTTTTTAAACTCTGATAGATTGAGAGGCAGGAGATTAAAATAAAATGAGTTAACTAATTTTTCACACAACAAATAGTTAAACAATGCAACTCTTAATTATGGGCTGTTGTGGAGACCAGAAGTATAGACAGGCTCAAACCATAACTAAACAGATGTCTGAAGAATAGATCTCATGGTGGCTTTTAAGTACAGGTGACATACTCGCAGTGTCTGGTTGGGTAAGTCCCCAGTGCCTTGTTGCCTTGTAAATGGGGAGGGTGGGCTGGGATTGCTTGCTGCTGGTCTAGGACTTGGACTCTGTGCGTCATTCTGGCCCATGCTTTGGGGCAGTGTCCTGGGCTGGATGCTGACTCAATGTAATCCAGCGATAGGGACCAATCTGAGAAAAAAAATAACTAGGAAAATAAAGCTTTAGGGCAATATACAGTGGCACATATAGAGGTGTTTCCTGGACTCCATGTTTCTGTTCTGCCAAAGAAAAGCTGCTACCTTGGTGGAGCAAGCATGGCTCTTGAATGAAAGCAAGGGTCTGCTCTCCTCCAAGCAAAACCAGGTACAGTACTGAGGGCATTGCTATCCAAGAGGAATGAATGATGTGCCTGCCGTTGGACCACTTCTTTCTCTCATCAGCTTGAGTTTCATTGATTTCAGGACATAAACTTACTGGTCCTTCAGTTAATCAAAGCAGTGAGGTGATCACTGTGGCAACGCTGAGGTAATGGAATCTGCAATAGTTTATTTGTATAACTGAAGACAATGAGAAAACTGCTCATGGTCTGCAGTGTAAAACTCATTTTCTCACCAAGCAAACAGAGGTCAACAAAGAGAGGTCTATAGTTTCTTGAAACTCCAAAGTGATTTATTTAAGAATATTGTTGAGTTTTGTACAGTTTCTGTAAATAAGGTTTGTTTTTTTTTCTGTTGGGATTGCTGCTTCTTATCCTGAAGAGTGCCACAAAAGAAAACAATTTAAAAAACCCTGAAAACTGAAGGTTTCTAGGGTAGATGGGATTAAGGCTGGGGGAGGAACAGAAATAATGAAATAACATAACCATGAGTGCCCATGTGCTTCTTTAATATCTCCTGTATAAGAAGGGGAGTGAAAGAATCCATTTTGTTTGTGGCACAATGTCAGCAATGACTATTGCCCTCTTTCTTCTCTCCACTCTGATGCCAAATCTCCTGCTATGCTGAGTAAAACACTTAAAAAATATATTTGTTCTTTTCATGGGATTTTACCTGCTCCAGATAAATTCACAAACAAGAAAAACAAACACCAGTTCTCTGTAGCAATAGCTATGCTTTTAAGCCACATGGGATAGAGGAATAAACATTCTTTATGTGCAGAGGGACTTCAAGCTAGAACTGCTGTGAGAAAAAAATCCTTAGTGTATCCAGGGTATCACCCTCTCCCTCTCTCCTTGTATTGCCTCCAGAGGTCTGAGGCTGCTCATACATATTTTATCCTTCTGAGGTCAGCAGCTGCTTGTGAACTGTTGTGTTTCAGTTTCCTGTGAAGCAGTGTCCGTGCTGACCCAAAGGGCAGGCAGGACTGAGATAAGCCACTTAGCCCTGAACTGTGCAAGGGCTGATAGCAGGACCACGGGGAGGTGGCAGAGGGGATGTTATCACCACTTGGACCTGCCTAGCTCAGTTCTTGGTCACACTCATAGGCAGGGCAGCATCTGTGGAGAGCCCTGGGGAAAGCAGTGACAGCAGGAGCCCTCAGAGCACTCAAACAGCTCTGACAAGCTCGTGTCTTCATTTAGTTTGCCCACCTGCATTAAATCATGTGTGTATATTAACAATTAATTCGTATCAACTAATTCATAACTAATGGATTCAGGGAAATATAGAAGGATGTGAAAAAATAAAATAAAGACTCTGGGGGCATAATATGAGCCCCAACTACACTAACATGGGAATGACTGGGAAAAGCCACACCATGGGCAAGGTTTGGGTTTGATTACACACTTCTGCTGCCAGGCTGATTTTGGCTGGGTTGAATTTCCTACACCTTCAAATTTACGCTTACATAATGGATTTTTACTTGAAACCAAAGTGTAAGGAGCTCAGGCTGAGGCTCTTACCAATAAAACAAAGTGATAGCTATAAAGGCACTGGGTTTATTAATTCTTTCACCAAGCCTTTGACTTGTCTGCTCTGAATCTGGTATTTTCATACCCTTGTATTTCAGGAATAATTCCACTTGGTCTTATTGGAATTAAATACGATGTGTCTCAGAAAAATATTTTTAGAATAAATCCTTTCTTCTATTTCACTATTACCTCTTGGGACTGTGACTTCTAAAGATTTTCGTAGCCATCATGCAACACTATGGAACACTTGCAAAACAAAGATGCCTCTTAGTTCAGAGACAGAAGTTCTTGGTGGATGGACCATAAGGACCAGCTAGATGTTGTCACTTACCTGCATTTACAACTTTATCTTATAATTACTTTCATTTCCAATATGTGGTTTTACCTGTTAATAAAAAGCAAAGCAAAACAAAAACCATGTATACAAGCCAAGTGAGAGGAAAAAAGGCAATTCCAAAAAAACCCCAGATGGTGGAGCTACTTCATTGCCAGTGACAGTACAGTGCCGCCCAAGTTTTGCTTCACAAGCTCTGCAAAATGGAAGCAGCAACAGTAGAAAAATCCACAAATGCCTCTGCCATCACATCCCAGATCTAGTCTTTCCTGACTAAAGAGTATAATTCAGTGCACACAACTTTCTGCAAGTCTTTCCCAGGCAAAAATTTTGACTCTTCAGTGTATGTTCTCTCTCCCTTTCAGAAAAAAACCAACCATTTATCTCTTCTTTTACTGGCAACTCTTTAATGAACTATATGCAATACACAGTGGTAAGCAATTTATTATATGTTCTGTAATGACAATGTCGATGCTGCATGAGAAATTTCTCCAATAGCAGTTTTAAATATTTTTGATGCAAAGGGGATGCTATAATTTGGCTCTTTTTTTTTTTTTTTTTTTTTTAAATGCAGAAGTGCTAAGATCCATGAAAGTATATACTGAGTTCTGCTTTAAAATGCACCATACCAGGACGTTATTGAAGGGAACTCTTTTCTCAAAATAATTTTATTTCTGAATGTAATTCTAGGAAACAATGATAAAAAAAATGGCAAGTTGTCTACTCTCACTGTGAATTCCCTCAGCTTTAGCATTAAAAAGCCCAGCTACTGGTGTCTGCATGTAAGTGTGCAGCACACACACCACTGTGAACTACAGGCTCTGCTTTCTCCATGGTGAGTGAACTGCAGACATTCCCAGTGAACTGAAAAGAGGTGATATCCTTAAGACAACACAGGTTGAGACAGGCTCGCCACATGGTCTAAATGTCCTGCTTACCTTGGTGCAGGCTTTTTACTTGTTGATGCTCTTTAAACACTTGCAAAGCAAACGGAGGTGAAAAACTGACTTTTGTTAGGGCTGAACAGTGAGACGGGTGCTGGTGAGCAAAGAGGATGAGCCCCAAAACCCTGGTGTCCTGCCAGCAAGGGCTGTACTAGACACCCACTGGAGCTGACCATGACTTTTCTAGGGTGGCTGAGAAAGTTGGGCCATTTTCCCTTCCTCAGTGACCTTTTGGGGAAGTCCTCTCCTGTTTATCAGGAGTAGAGGATAGGGAGACATCCATCCAGCTTCTATCCCTCCATCCCTGTCCTGAGAGGCACATCCTCTGTGGGCAGATGGGGTGGAGGCAGACACCGTATCATGGGGTTTTCCAGACAATCATCTGAGATATTACATCACTGTGGCAGCTCCCCAGGGACAGCAGGAAGCCTGGGGTACCTGCCGACAATGTCTTTAGCTGTTATTAGGATTTATATAGTCATTTAGGGCACAGTCCCAGCTGGCTTTGAGGATTGGATATGGGATGTGAGCTTTTCATCTCCAGATCACCTCACAGCTGTTGGATGGGCCTATGGTGTATGTAACATGAGTGATGGTCTGAGGAGGAGACACGGGTCCACACTGCATACACGTGTACCTACCCCAAAACACCCGTGCAATTAGCACTAATTGTCGCTCCCCTCAGAAACCATCACCAAGCAGCTGGGGACCGAGCAGCCGTATAGCCAAGCCCAAGCTGCTGTACATCTCTCTTAATAAAACTTAGGTATTTGCCTTGAAAAATCCATTTTGCAGCTCTTGGAATGAAAAGGTTAAGCCTGCCCTGGAGCCAATTTCATGTCTTCTTTTAGTATCCGCATTTGGGGAATCAAATAATTGGGCAAAGGAGGACCGAGTAATTTCCAGTGATTTTATAAGACAGATCATCTGAAAGCCATCTACCTGCCCCTCAGGCTCCCTGCCACATATATAAAAATGAACAATATTAGTGCCAATTAAAAAACAAACAAACACAAACAAACAAACAAAAAAAAGCCAACAACACAAAGAAACAAGCAGAAAAAATCCAAACAAGCTACCATTGTTTTGTGGTAGGTATCTGGGGACATAGAGAATAAACTGTATATTAACTTTTAAAATGCCATCCCTTAAAGTGGTTTCTCTATACTTTTTGCTAGACTATGTTTTTCCACTACGTTTTTTGCTGAAGCAGCCAAAGTCATCAGGCTTTTTTAGTTCCACCTCAAATCTTGTTGTGGCCAGGCTCCTTGACTCCTTTCTGCTCAGGTTCCCAGGGCTTCCCTGGTTCCTTCAGCCCATAAAATCACCCTTCATTTCAAAGGCATGGCCATTTTGTAAATATTACACTGTCACTGAGATAGCATAATATCAGTTGGAGAATCCAAGTCTTGCAATCATCTGCTCAGCACAACAGACACTCTGCCCCACTCTCACTACGTTGCATCAAGTGCATTTTCTTGTGTGTTGCTTGTTGACCAAATGTACCTGGCACTCACCTGGAGCCAGAGCAAACACCCACTGCTGTCCTTGTGACTTCCCACTCAGTCCAATGAGGCTTGGTCCTGACTTTCCTTGCAGAGAGGCAAAGCAGGTGTCACACATACAACTGCACCATGCTGACTTTGATAGTGTCTGGGTTCAAATCCTCCTACCTCTTGTTTGGTTTACTGTGTCCCTGTGGGAGAAGGACTGCATGAAATACAGAGACAGCAATTGCATGGCAGATTACCTATTGGAGATTCATGAGTCCTGTGTTTTATCTGCTGCCCCTCTGGTTCCTCACAGCATGCCTTGGTTGGGTCCCTTCATTTTGCAGCACCTTTAATCCCCTTCTCTGTTGCCAGCATCGGGTCTAGCAACACATAGCCTTTTGCTGCATGTGGCATGCTCCTAAAGTGATACAACAGCATGGCAGTATCAGGGGAGCTTCTGACTACTCCTTTTACATAGATATATATATATATTTTTATCTTTCTTATTATTGCCTTTGATATAATTTCAGTTTCCATTATGTTGCTTTTCAAAGAAAATTGAAATTTATAATACCATTAGTACCAGAAACTAACAACCCTGTACAATGCTGCATATGGATGTAGTTATAAAATTTCCTTAGTTCATGTAAGGTGAAGGTTAATTTTAGAATGCACTAAGAGTACCAGAGCCATTAAAAAAGTATGGAAAAATGTTACCAGATGAGAAATTTTTCAAAATAAATTAAAACCATGATTCCAGTCATGTTTTTCTGCACCACTTTGATACTAGATTGTATTTTTCTTGCTTTTATTCCTGCCAGAGAATTTCATACCAGTCATGCACATTTCCAATGAAATCATTCCTTCCTAGGTTAACAATAAGGACTCTTTCTAAAGGGATGTGAAGACACTTTGCAAAAGCAAAATATATCTGGTTCTCTGAAAAAAAAAGCCCAAACCTTCAGTTTTACATTTGTGTTGGTGTAACTACTGATAATCCACTATATTATAACATCAGTGCAAACACAGTATGCTACATTATTATGATGCTTCTGGATGTGTTTCTTCATTCCTTCTGAGCTTTATTATGCCTCTGTCAAAATAGCTACTGGTGGGAAATTTTATGACTTGTGTGGCAAAGGATATGGTGCTACAAAGATGAACAAAGAATGGGTCAGCGACAAGACAATACATCTTTCCCTCTCTGGACCACACTCTCCCTTCCCCCTCTTCTCAGCAAACTTCAAGGCTCTGCTGTAAAGCAGAGCGTGGCCGCAGGACACGTTAATGTGCTGATATCTTCCCACACCTTCATCCTTATGAGAGCACTCCTGATGTGACTGCCATTTGCTGGCTCTGATTTAGCATGGTCAGTACATAAGACATTGTGAAAAATAAAGCCAGCTTTATGTTTCACCTTTATTTTTTGAGAGCATCCCACTGATTTAAAAAGAACAGGTAGATCTTTTTGAAATGAGGGTCCAGGCTCACCTGCCTGCATGTCCTTGTTACTGAGAGACAAAGAAAAGGTAAATGATCATTATCTCATCTGGTTTGTTTGTTTTTTTTTTTTTTTCTGTAATATTAAACATGTTTGATAATCAGTATCCACTGCAAAGCCTTGTCTCAGGACACAGTTTTTATTCTAGTACAGAGCCCAGACACTTTGCCTAAGCAAGGCAGATTTTCATCTCTCAGAGTCTTCCCTTGGTCCCCTGAGCAGCAGCAGCACCAACAACCTCATAAAAGAGACTGTGCCTTTCCTTAAATCCCCTCCTGGAGCACAGTTTACAGGGTCAGACACCTTTCCCAGCTGCTCCAGCCTCTCACAAAGGGTATGACGTGTTTTACAAGACATAAAGAAAAGCAAAAGCTGATGGTGTAATTGAGAGCTAAGACACAGACTCATGTCATGATATGCAGGGTGGGATACTCTGCATGATGATTTTTAATGTGTTCATCTTCTTGAGTTGTAAGCACTTTAAGTACAGATGTCTAGAAAAGCCTTGTCAAGTGTTGGCCAAGGACATCAATGAAAAGCTTCAGCTTGTAAGAAAGTCAGCAGAAAGCACCTGTGTCCTGTAATACTTTCCTGCCTCTCCCCAATTTACATATATCAGCAAATAGCCTGTTTGGGAAAGCCAACCAAGTATATCCATGCAATAATTATAGTGACATTAACCATTACCAGTGAAAGTGCACAAATGCAAGCAGCTCACTGAAAGCTGCCCGCCCCTTCATGCTCACTTGGAGTTGCCAGCACAGCAGTGTTTCTTCACATCCTACTCAGGGCAGTTCAGCAAAGCAGGAAGAACTTGACTCTCCTTCACTTTCCAGCCATAGATAGGTTTTGCCTATGGAATTAACTACTTCATTTTCTTTATTTCCCCCTCACTGTGCTCTGCCAAAATTCAATTAGACAAAGACACTGCGCACAGAGCTTGTTCCCTGCCAGAGGGCACTTCTGAGGAGACAGACAGCGTATACTGAAGTTGCTCCAGGACTTATGACTCAAACAATGATTTAACGAGAAACGTGTTGCATTAGGAAACATTACACATTGCTTTGAATCCATCATTTTGCATGTGCTCAGTTATTCCCTGGGTGGATTGAGCTTTGGCAGTTAGTGATGGCATTTTTTAATCAAATTAAATTTGATCTGGGGAGGAAAGTGAGGGTGGGGGTATAACAAGATTACAAGTCCTTGTTCTCCCCTCTTACTCTCCTATACTTTTATGGCTGCAATGCCATCATTCCCAATTCAGGCAGAACTCACCCTGCTGTCTTTTCCCCAAGGCCCTGGTTTTGCAGCAGCTCAAGGGCTGGTGCTCCTGGGAAGGTGGGTGGGAGCGGTTCATGCAGCAGCTGCAGGACTGAGTTTTGGTGCAGGTGGTAGGGATCTGGTTGCTCCCATCCTTGGGTGCTGGGGGTAACCTTCCTGCTCACAGATGACAGAAAACAAAGAGCTGTCACTGGGTGAGCAGGATGTGGCTAACTCTAAACAGCATTATGGAGTTTCTGTGGGTTTCAGTAACAGCACCTTCGATAGGTTACTAAGACTGAGTCATGAATAAAATGGCAGGAAGTTTGAAAATTAAGTTTCATCTCGATGATGCATAGAATTTGCTGAGCACATGAAACTTTCGCTTATTTTGTTTCTGCAGAATGCCAAAGTAGTCCTCAAAGGCTTAAGTTTCAAATTAGCCAAGGAAACAATACTTGATAAATCAAAAATCAGGGTAGACCAATGGCAAACATTAAAAAAAACCTCACGCACTGGAACTAAGAGTTTGATTCCTCACACGTATTTTTGATTCTGTATACAAAAAGCATGGAAAATCCAATGTACAGCCAGGTCTTGCACTGAGCTGAAAGAGAGGATGGAGAATGGTGTTCACTATCCTGTAATATCACTGGATCTTCTGAAAAATCAGTCACTTTGGCTTGCACTGTCATAAAAAAGTATGTTAGCAAAAACTTCTCAATAAAACAAAGATGAAGTGGGAGTTAAAGCTTAACAAGAGAATTATTTTGTTTGGAGGCAGCTGAGAAAGAACAAGGCAGGTGGGCGCAGAGAAGTCTGGGTCAAGGACCACCTTGTTTTCCTCTGTACTACAGGTTATATAGTTTAGGATTCATATGCATTATTGTAAACACTAATAAATTACCCTTGTAGCAGAGAAACTGACACATATTCAGTTACTTTAGAATGTGAACATTTACAAGTACAAATCAAATTTGCACTTATACCCAGAGAATCTGAACTAACACTCCACAAGTGTGTAAGGAAATTCAGAATTAATATATTTAACTTATATGCATGCTAATATCCTATGACCTTATGCAAAAACTTTAACATGTTTTTGTTATTAAATATTTATGTAAATAAAAAGTATATGCAGTTACTCTATCTAGGCTATAAATTCTTGATGAAGACAAAATCTTTATTTTCAGCACACAGATTAGTTGATAGCTGCCTGCATTCAGGTAGAAATATATTATTGACAATTGCTCAGTGAAAAACTTAATTGTGAAGGATTTAAAAAGAATGAAATTCAGTGCTTTAATGAACTGTATCTTAAGTCATCTGCTTAAAAAAACTACTGAAAGTAATAGGGAATAGTGTGTAACTTTTCCGGATCTGGAACTGCATGGTCAGATTGTGATTCACAATTTTTTCATGCAGTCAATCAAAGGTCTTTAGAAGAGATGGAAGATTTTATTACATTCCAGCAGATTTAGATGCAAGAGAAAATGGAATTGCAGAGTATACAGTCTAGTACTCATATATAATGGAATCACCTTTCCATTGCTGGTGGCATTTTCAGTCTCCCGACACTTGGACATATTTAGCACTTCATTTTTATCCATCCCAAGCTCTGTTCCTAATAAGTGAGTTCAACAGCATATGTGCATATGATTAGATAGACTGAATTTCTTCTCTTTAACATCCCATCCAACATCTATTAAAGAAAACAGAGGTATGCCCGCTGATTTTATAGGGAGCTAAATCAGTTCCAAATCAGAATAAAACTGATGCAAGTGGGAAAGAGTTTTGCAGCCTCAGGTCTAGCAAAGCACTTCGAGCTGCAGGAACCATGTGAGTGTCTGAGTCCTTTTCTGAGTAGGCATTTTAGACCTGGGTCCTTGGTAGTATTTAAGCCTCCAAAGCATTTTTAGTATCTTGGACCTTTCTGAAGGCAAAGGAATTGTCCACAGGGTAAAATAATACTTGCTGTCACAGATGCAATTCTCTCTCTGCTTATGGGTTCTTGCCTCAGCAAGGTGTCAGATCCTTCCCAAATGAAGGAGATGTAACACATTTCTAGAAAATATAAATCCTGGCTATTCTTTCCTCTCTTCGGCATGGCCCTGCTATCCAAATCTGACTTTTCAAGGAACCTGTAAGCACACCATGCCACATGTTCATAAAATGTCTTAGGTCATCTGCACAATGACTTTGATATGAACATTTTCACACCTTTCTAAAATTAACTGGAGGATGGCTCTCTGTATTTTAATATTCCTTGAAAATACACATGCCTGGAAAATAAGTGGAGCTGTGTGGGATACAGCATCTGTCCTAACACTGGAACAGTCTAATGGTTCCACAAATAATTACATTGGAGCTGCAGAATGAGAATTGTATAAAAAGAAATGAAAGCAGATGTAAAGTATGACTCAGCTCCTCTCTGCTTCACTCCCACCACGTCTCTCAATTACTGTTTTCCCCTAGAAGTGCTTTTGATCTGAACTACATCTGTAAAGACAGAACAAAAGTTTTGATTAATATTCCTTCCCCTGTGAGCAGAGGTCTCTAAGCAGACTTTCTGTCAGTAATGGCATGGGCAGAGTCAATAGCAGATCAGAGCATGAGAGATTTTTTCACAGATGTGGTTGTACATGGATGGATTCTTCAGCACCCTTCTGTGGCTGTATTCTGCTCTCATTCCCTTCAGCAGAGATCTACAGAACTGATTTGGGAACCACAGCAATATCTATGATTTATATCTCTAAATCAGAACAGGTTAAGGTCCATGCATACTTCAGTAGCAATATTTTTCTTTGCATTGTACAAAGAGATGGATCCTGTTTGGACCCCAAAGTTAGTTCTTCACCAGTTGCTTTCTCCAAAGATTGTGGTATCAGTGAGGGCAAAAGAAAGCTTTATATTTGGTTGCAGTCTTTAAATTTGGTGACAACCTCAGCATCACTTCAGAGTGGCGCAAGGACTGGACCCATCTTTACCGCTGGCAACAGACCGTTACTACCCAGATAACAAGAGTAGTGCCTCACTCATCTGAAACTGGAAAGGGATTCCCATTCCAATTGCTATTGTCCTGGGTACCAGAGTAATATCAGCAATAAGATTGGCTTCTGCTTTGGCAGTGTCATTCAGCATGACACCCTCATACCCTAATCTGTTCTATGCAAGCTGAGGCCAATTCAGCAAAGAATCAGGGGGCCAGATCTGATGCCTCTGTTCTCCAGTGTGATGGAAAATGCACGTTCCCATGAAAACCAAGTGTTAACTCTGTTTTACCCCAATCTGATTTTCTAAAGCCAGTGATATTTCCCTGGTCACGCAGTCTCAGCCCAGGACAAAAGAGCTGTTCCCATCACGTAACAGATCCATACCTTTTTTTTTTTCATTCTGCTTTGTGCCCATCCTGTTTATCTCTTCTGAACTGCATATTGTTTCCACTTTAACAGCTCCTGCCAGCTGTGTTCTTTTGGTATCTTTTATTGCAGATAGAATTTCAAGGGCTTCCAGGGGGAAGCTGCTGAAAGCACTGCAGCTCTCGGACTCACTTCAAAGCAACTTTCATCATTTTTCACGCACTCTTTTTAGGACTCATCTTCTGTTCTTTCCCCAAAACAGATTCTCTCAAAGATCACACTGGGAGATAGCACTATTTATGGCACTTCAGCAGGAGACATCATGTTTTTTGTCTGATTTGGACACATCCACTGTCCTGTAAAGGTTAACAACAGAGAGGTTTCCTCCCCCTCTCACTTGTAGTTTGTTGTTGGTAGGATTTTTTCCAGAGGAACGGGTGGGAGGGAAGGTTACTGCTGGAATTTAGCTGCCAGAAGCCTGAGGGTCAACTTTAATTTAGTTGAACCTCCCATCATTAAAGAGATTGTAGCTTCTGCACTGGACCAGGGAGACTCATCCGTGGGAGGCCCTGGCTTCACACCAATGCTAATTGTGACTGAATTATTCTTACAAGCTGCGAGGCTTTGTTGCTGAACTTAAAGGAGAGATAGCCCATCAGTTTCGTAATTATCTCAGGCTGGAGAACCAAAGGGAAAAGAATATTCCTCCTAACCCATGCCCTCAGTGAGCAGCCTGCTGTCCTTCTCAGGCTGATGGGCGCAGAGCAGGGCTGCTATCCTGAAGAACTGGAGGCTGCATCCTGAAATGCAGCAGTGGGGAAGGACAGTAAGTCTTGAAAATGAACGGTTGAATCACTATGTTGGATGGGAAAAGCAAGATCTAGCCATGGCATGAAGGTCTGTGACCCTACAAATTCAATGCAGATACACTCCAACAGTGATGTTTCCAGGAAGACCAAATACAAATGAGGAAGTAGTTGGAAGAGCAGCTTGTGGCACCACATACTGTTGCATCTTCTTGAGTGGCATATCTCAGTTTGAGCCACCCAAGTTAAAAAAAAAAAAGCTCCAAAGCACTATCTAAAGGTTGATCTATGTAAATTCTGGTTCTTCTGCTTGACAAGTTTTCAAAATGCACCTGGACAAGGCCATGACTAACCTGAAGAGTCAAGCTGGCTGTGCTTTGAAGAAGATGTTGCACTAGGTGATCTTTCACCCCAAACTTATCTGTGATCCTGTGAGAACATCCATTTCCTAGAAACCCCAGTTGTACTAATAAAATTCTTGAAGATAGATGATGTTAAAAGGGATGAAGTCTCCTTTGCCCGTTTTCTTTGTGGACGGGTATCTATTGCAAAGCTGCCTTTCCTCTCCTCTCCAAACCACCTTTAACACCACTGAAAAGAGAGGGAGACTAAGTCTGGCTTGTGAGGGCTAGGGCACTATAACCATTAGCACAGTACAGAAGGTGGCAATAGTAGTGAACAGTCAGAATGCTTAGCTCTGCTCTCTCGGTGTGCATTCAGTATTTAGCACAGCATCAGCTGCGAGCACAATCGCACCTCTCTCTTCAACAAGTGTGACTCAAAGTATCACAGGAAATACAGCCCTCCATTGCCTGCAAAAACAAGGATAGATTTCTGTATTTTGTGATGCCAAACTCTGCTCAGGACACAGCATCCATTTGGGACCTGGGGCCAGGACTGAGGTAGAACTTCCTGGGCACTGTTAATGCTCACTAGTGGTCAGGAGGGGCTGTTACTTCTTCTCTCCTCTGAATTAATTGTTGCAGAACTGCATAGCTGCCTCCACCAGCTGCATGGATGGTGGCATCTGCAGGTACAAAGAGGTCGTGGGTGATCTTTGCCCCATACCTCTGCACTTGAAGGCATGATTGCCTGATTGCTCATTTTTCAGTCCTTGTGTCTTAATTCTCAAATAAATAAATAAATAAGTGTAAAGCTACTTCTATTTGTCTCTCCTTGTCCATTATTCAAACAAATGAGCTTAACAATTACAGAACATCTTGTTGTTAGAGCTACCAAATGTTCCCGAATGATGTTGCCCACACACCTAAGTGGAAGTCTGCCAAACATAGAATATATTTTTCTTTTCTGAAGCGTAGAAAGCCAAAGGGGATATTCAAGTTAGTTTCTGCATTTGTGGCTTTGGAGCACTTTCTTCAGATCATTTGAAACGCAAAGGAAAATCTTTTCCTGAACTATACCTACAAAGACTGGAGTACAAACTTAAGCTGAACTTGAGACATTTAAGATGGTCTCCTGGCTGTTTTCTGGCATACAAAAGTCTTGTGACATGATAAAGGAGAAGAATTTTAGAGGAAGTCCAGTCTGCTTTGTGGGTGTAGAGCTCTTGGGCTGTATTTGAAGCCTTTGACAGAATTCCTTGTGACTTCAGTTAGTCTCTCTTTAGACCACCGAGAAGGTCTTACAACCCCTTTGGTAAGCACTTAAAAGTTTTCATCTCAAACTGCAAAGAATTCTTATGATCATTAATAAAACACAGGTAACTGTATCATTTTGAGATCTTTTCTTGTTATATAAACAAAAATGTGCATCCGTGGAAAACCCACAATTTACTGACCTTTTGTCAGCCTGAAACTTTTTTTTTTCAGAATCTATGTTGAACCTTTGGCAGAAAAATGCTTTTGTTTCTGTATAATCCCTGTACACTGTATAGGATGTAGATTACTGCAACTCTTTTCTTGCATAAATAAACAGCTGGAGGGAAAATATTACACACACACAAAAAAAAAAAGAAACTCACAGAAACTATAATCAGGAGGTTTTTCCCAAGGAAAGGCACCAGAAGTATCATACTGGCAAATCTATCACATAATTGGACTATGAAAGCTGTAAAAAATATTCTAGGATACTCTAGTATATTAAAAGAGGAGGCTTGTGGCAACTGTAGAGACTACAAGAGTTTGTAGCCTAAGGCTCACTCTGATTGCAAGGAAAAATGATCTTGTCTTCAATTTCTCAAGATACAAACCAAATGCCTTACAAATTGGTCACATTCCATTTAACTCATATTAATCTACATCATGTTGCCTGGGGGGTCAAAATCATGGTTTGGTAGGGAGGGGTCCCTCTAGACTGTATCTCTCTTTTTGACTGTAAAATATGCTGAAAGCTGTAGCAGAGACAGTCACAAATACACTTCTCATTACCAGCATGCTCTGTACAATAATGCCTACACAATCAGGCTAATGAGCTTTGCTTCAAGTTCATGTATGTCAAGCTTGTGGATCAGCCCATTTTAGCTGCATTAGCACTGTAAAAGACTTTGGTCAGGGAAAGATATTATACTGAACAAGCTTTGCTTCTTCCGACTCAGAAGACACCGATCGATATCCCTTAAATGCAACAGCAAGCTCATTAGCTACAGTAGAGAGTATCAGGAATTTCCAAGACTCATAACGCATACCATGTATGCTCCCATAATTCAACCTCCAAGGAACAACCTTTAGGACAGGAAGGTAGGAACTTTTTCTCTAACTAGCTTCCCTGTGAAGCATGCAAAGGATTCACTGAAAGCAGAGTTAAACATTTCAGACAAATAAGAAAGGCCTTAAGCAATTTTAAGATTAAACTGGGCATATTTTGTATGCTTGGTGAAAAAACTTGCTCTCCTTCATGCCGCTGAAACCAGAGAGAATCTCCTAAACTTGTCTTTTGATCTGTAAATATTTGATACAAGGAGGCCAGCTCCTATGCCCTTACTAAGGAAAATGTTGCTTCTTGCTATACTAGCTGGGACTTCTCTCCCCTGTGGTCAGAGCAGCATGGCCAGGCCATGCCTTTACATTGAAAATCTGAACATGGAGTGGACATACATGGAAATACCCACAGCTTACTAGCACAGACTTTGCCCAGAAGTGTGCAGTTCAACCATATGTGGCTCATCTCAGACTTTGTCTCCTGATGGGTTTAGGACCCTACTGTCTGATTTACAGGCCTCAGAAGATGCTGACTCAGGCAGATATGTTTCAAACCATCCCTCTTCAATCAGATGCTTAGAAGCTGCACTAGTTTAGACTGTCACTGTCAGAAGTCCTCCTGCTCATGCCAAAGACTGGTCCTGGTGTCCTCCTTCCTTAGCTACCCTTTCCAAGCCTTTGAAACCTGGAGATATTAGATGACTGTTCTGTATTGCAGGAGAAAGGATTTCCATGGAAATGGAGTGTAGTTAAGGCTCACCTGCAGAAGAGCTTTGCTGATGCGAAAGCATCCCCTTGGGGTACCAGGGGATGAAAGGATGGCTTACCTGGAGGGTTATGAAACCCATTCACCTGGATAACCCCCCCAAGAAATGGATATGGGATATGCTGAGATGCTTCCAGGCTTTGTACACAACAAACAAACCCGTGAATAAGCCTCCCCTGACACAGATCATGTGCTCACATATGGCTCTGCACAGAGGTGTGCACCCACACGAGATTGACTGGTGCTGTGCACAGAGTTGAAGCAGAGTGGTCTGCAAGGACCCAGTGCTCCTGGGGTGACCTGCTGGATGCAAACATACCACTGAAACTTTTATAGGCATTATTAGGGTTTTTTAATAATACATCATGAGAAAAATATTTAATCCAAGGACCTCACAAAAGGAATCTGAAATCATGTAAGGATTCACCATGCTTTTACCCTTCCTTGCAAATGCCATCTTGACTGAGCCCCCAGCCATCTCCTGCAGACTTGTGCAGGGTGGGGGAGAACTAGGCTTGTCATCTGCACACTCAGTCCCCTGATGGGAGGAGACATATTTGCCTTTAACCCAGGCAAAGGGTTCACCTGCTCCCACTCCTTCTTGATAAAAGAGTCAGCGCATGAAACCATCACCATGGATATGAACAGATGCAGAGAGGAGAATGGGAACAACAGCAAACATTATGTTCCTCCCAGAGCGGTGCTCCTGTCACTGCCCGTGCCACATCTGTGTTTTTGAAGGGAAATGTCATAACATTGCTAATCAATAAGAAGAGTGACAAGACCATTTGTCAAGAGTGAGCCAGCACTGCAGCTGTTGTAGTCATCCTCTTGCTGGGCTTTGCAATGAGAAGCCAAAGGAAGGACTCCATTATTTGCCTGTGGCAGCCCCCACACACTCGTGGCAGCCACTGTGCGAGGGCAGCTCTGGCCAGCTTGCTCAGGTGCCGCACCAGCCTTGCGGCAGTTGGGCTGAGCAAGCATGCAAAAAGCCTGGGAGGAAGTATAGAGTTTCTAACAAAAGCTACCAGACACCCTGCAAGGGAGAGATGGTCCTGGGTGTTGAAGGAGTCTGTTGACCTTTAATCCAGACACCACTGTTGCATATGTATCACGTTTGAGCTGCAGATGTTCCTCGCTGCTCCACCGGTCAGGGTGACGAGGCTGATCTTACAGAGGAGGAAGCAGGGCTCAGAGAGAACTTAATGAAGACTTTATGCTGTGGGTTGCAATTAAAATGTCCTAGTGGTGTAAGCATAAGGGTTGTGTGTGCGTGTGTCACTAACCTCCTGCAGCTGCTCTGCCTGCTGTAATGGCTGAGAGCTAATGTCCGTGCTGATAGGCATGGCTCTCCACAATGAGAGCAGTCGTGCATGTTGGGGGGCTGTTTACAGAGGTGACAAAACTGAGCTGCCCTTTCCCACCCCATCAAAATAATTCTTAAATTAGGAAATTTATCTTAATCTGATGATCTATCTGTGTTACACTGCCATGGGTAATGCTTCACCACTTTCCTCTAGACAGCTCTGGCCAGTAAATAGAAAACAAATAGCGATGTAATGAGGCACAGGGAAACAGCCCTTGTTTTTCGGACTGTGAGCTGCTTCGTCATAGACAGAGTTCGGCTCTCAACATGGTCCCCCCAAGGAAAGAAAGCTGCCTCCTGCAAAACAGAGATCTGCTTCTCTGTTCCTGAAAACAGCCAATTAAAATAAAATCTACATGTCACTTATGGTGCCTGTACCTAACTGTCAGGATGCCTAGAAGCCCAAAATGATACAGGCTCAAGTTGGATTGGAGTTCTGTACTATATCCATCAAGGTACAAATATAATATTGATCCCACTGTCTTCAACAGTAAATGCTGTTTAACTAACAGTAAGGATCAGGATTCTCACCCAGTGTCACCTTAGCAGTAGATAATGTCACCTGAGGGTTTTCTTCTGATGCTCAGGTTTAGACCCTGATGCTAGAGCTCAGCAAAGCACAGCCAAACTATTTGTTTTGTAACCAAAGTTTCTTCTAAAAGAAAGTGCCGTTTTTTTTTTTCTTATTCACATTGTTTTGGAAAAAAAATATAAATTGTCAGTTCTGGCAGTATTTTTCTTCCAGAACTTCTTGTCTCAAAACAAAGCATTCCCTAAAGGTTGAAGTGGCCCATGCAAACATTTCTGGAAAGGAATCTTTTCAGTTTTCATTTGGAAATGATTTTTTCCCACATGCAATTCATTGTTATTATTTTCACACACACAAAAAAAAAAAAAGAAAAAAAAAAAAGAAAAAAAAAAAAAAAGACAAACTTTCAAAGGGCAAACTTGGACCAAAATGCTTTGATTTCATAATGGTAGAAAGTTTTGATTGACCCAAAGTAGCATTTTATCGGACCTCCATTTTGCACAGAATTTTCTTGCACAGAAATATTTGCATTTTGTTTGGGAAACAGGAAAAATATTTTTACACATGGAAAGATCTCTTTTACCTTGATCTTATGAGTCCTGTCCATAGTCTGTTCTCCCTCCCACGTTCTCCAGCTCAGGCTAGAAGCAGGCAAGGTTTTGGCACTGTCCACTGCAACAGCCATCACTGGATTTCATCCCCTTGCAAAACCACTAATATTGCCCTCACAGGCTCCACCAAGGGCAAATTCATTAAGGCCAGAAGGTCTGATTAGAATGAATGAAGCACTACAGAAATGTCCAGTCTTGAGAGATAATTTGTCAAAATATTTGTTGTTCCTCATCTTTTTAAACATGCCACAGATCTTCAGGCACCTGAATTCTGGCCTGGCGGTCCAAGAAGTGGTCATATAAAGAGAAGAAATTTTGAAGTGGTAGGTCAAGAAGGTTTAATTCATTTAAAGGAATGATAAAGCTTTCATAGCAATAGCTACTGCCTGTTATTTATAACCCAGGCTGACGTAATGCTCCTGTATCTCTTTTTGTTTCTGTAGTTCCAGTTTAGTGAAGAATTTCAGCATCCACTTTGATTAACAGGTCACACACACAGGATCACACACAGGATGTCAGGGGTTGGAAGGGACCTTGGAGATCTTCGAGTCCAACCCCCCTGCCAGAGCAGGATCATACAATC
>JANIJG010000574.1:0-48229 GCA_024611175.1 Megaceryle torquata | reverse complement strand
GCCTTCTTTGCTGCAAGGGCACATTGCTGGCTCATGTTCAACTTGGATGTCCACTGGAAACCCCAGTTCCTTTTATGCAAAGCTGCCTTCCAGTCCCCAGCATATTCTGGTACAGGACATTGTGCATAGATAGAATTTGATTTTACAGATGTATTCTTTGTTCAGATGTATTCATAGCCTAATTTCAGCAAGTAATTCGTGCTTTGTGGCTTGTTGTTGAATAGTCTGTTGTAAGCATTTACTATTTCAGCTGTTAGGGGAGGCTTTGCCTGCACAGTGTGTTGCTGGGTTTTGATTTCATTAAGAGTCCCTCCTCCAAGTGGCTTTCTTTTGAATACATGTAATTACAAATAGAAGGGTATTGTTTTATATGCATATTCTTTGGTGCTTATTTAAAACAGACTGTTTCAGCAAACATTCCTGCTAGTATATTTGTTGCTAGAACATTCATGGGAATTGCACACAGAAGAGCTAAAATGTATGCAGCCAAAAGGAATTCATTGAGAAACTCAGATGAATAATCATGAAAATAAACATGCTCAGCACTTAGCCATTTTCTGAGCAAACAAAATAGAATCACCTTTGATACTCTTCTTTTATTCTCTGTGCTGCACTCTAACCCCTTGTGAACTCTAGGTAGAAGCTGAGATGCCTGACAGATGTTTTTAGTGACTCCATATGCAGTTCATTTCATGCATTAAATGCATATAAACTACTTTAGTCAACCATTTTCTAAAGTAAATTATTACTTTTCAAAATCCATTGCATAAGAAATAACAGTCTGCTAAGATACAGTAAGTGCCATTTTGTTTTGCTCTAGTGGAAAATTTCATGCTGACAAGGTCAAGCCCTGCAGTCGGAGAGCAGTCAAGTGATGAAAGTCACATCCAGCAGGAAGAGAGGTGGTACATGGACATCTACTAACTTGGCTCCTTCAGCAGTGTGGATTTGAAATGTGGCTTAGTTAGATTTAGAGGATAGAGCTGAGCTACAAAGACTTGCTTTTATTATTGTAGACTAAAACTACATTGGTTTTACTGCGTTTTCAAAACTGCTCCCATTTCTTGACAGAACCACAGTAGTTAACAGCAATGTCTGTAGTTGTCCTGAGGCAGTAACACTGTGTGGGTTGCAGAGTCATCCTTACACGTAGTAGTTACTGATTTTTAAGGAGATTCATGCTGTGGTGCATGGTAAACTGGAGCTTGCAAAGGAGAAGATGTAGCATGGCTGAATTTTTTTAGTGCAGCAAAATACTTGTGCTCTGCATTTAAAATGAGTTTGAAGATGGTGGGAAAATCAGTTAGTTATAAATAGTTAACAGCCAATTTTCCACCTTTCAGCCAAGAGAACAGCTTCCTTACAGGTAGATAATTCACATGTAATACTGCTTTGCAGTAAGAATCTATAGTGTGCAGGTATTTTTATATGATTGATTAATGTATTTTTGTTATGGAAATAAGAGTCTTAGGAAAAAATAATTGAGATAACATAGGAGTCAAATTACTCAGTGAAGAACCAGGTAGCTACGTTTTCGATAAGTGAATCTACATCATTTCCAGAGGTTGCTGAGAGGCTGCTGATGCCTTATTAGATAAGGTTTAGATAGATTACCTGCAGCACTACACAATTTACTGAGAACAGAAAATAGGCTTCCAATACAGTCTAGAAATGAAACATCACAATTATTTGAGGTGGTCTGTAACCTTGGAAACAATTGGGAGCAGTGACATCAGCAACAATTATGTGCAATTTTTGTCTTTAGTTTTATCACCAAGGTAACCAGAGCAGGTTTCCCTGCTTGAAATTTTAAGAATGTCTTGGTTCATTATTAAGTGAGCATGCACAAAGCAGACTATTTAGGATCTATTAAAATTGCTTTCTGCTTCCCTTTTAAACTGGTTCTTCAGGATTTGAACTGTGTAAACTCATGGGGTTTTTCTGTTATGAGTTTTTGGGGGTTTTTTCCTTTTTTCTTTCTCTCTCTGAAACAGCTGCAGGCAAGTGAAGCTGTAGTTACTGTGTTAAATTATCTGAATACTGGAAAGACGAAAAATTGAATTCGTCAGTTGATTTCTTTTGCTGGCTCTAAATACAAAGAATTGCAACTGCATATTGAGACTGCAAATTGTACTAGGTGTTTTGGAAGATGGGACTCGCCCACAGTTGAGGATACATGATGTTCCCACATCTAATTTCCTTGAGGGAAGCTCTGCATTCAAGTCTAGGTTCACAAGAGACTTGCAATTGGTGCTGTATGAGAAATACACCGGATGAGTGATCCCATTAGACTTCCTGGCTGTGAAACATCCTTAGTCAGCTTACTTCACCTTATGGTTATGGCAGTCAACAATGGCTTAGCAGAATATCCATCTTCATGCTTAATCCAGAGAGGGGTTTTTGTTTTCTGCATCGTGTCTTGGGGAAGGTGAAGTTTGAATTAAAACCTTGCTGTGTAATGAAAAAAGATGTAGCCCCCTTCACAATTGCCCTGTAATAGGAAACTTAGGTGGAGTTGGAGTCTTAATGCTGACAGGGAAGAAGTTCAGACCACAGTCTCACATCTCTCTGTGACTCATTTTTTTGAAAGCGGTATCATACTGTGACATAGTGATAATGCTTCTCTGTCATTCATGGAGGTAAAAGGGGGGACTGCAAAAAAGTTGCTTTTTTCTTTATGGAACAATATCTCAGGTTAAAGCCACACCAGCTGGCAACATAGAAATGCACATATAAATTTGTGTTTCTAAAACTGCATATTTAATTTACAATGCCTGCTTTTTCAATCACTTCCCTTTTTTTTTTTTTTTTTTTTTTGCATGCATCTTTTCCCCTTAAGTGCAAAGTGCACACATGTTCTGTTGAGTTATTGTGCATTCAGCTTATGATTTTGCAGGGCAATTGGTGTGCAGGCAACTCACTGTACTTGTGCCTTAGGTACAAGTTAGAAGTTGATGTCTGAAGGAAAATAATAAAATGCTGTTCTTGTTTGGAGTGCAGTCTTGAAAAAGTGTAGCTGCATTTGAAGGCATTAGCCCTGTGGGTTTCCAAAACATACTTTATAGCCTGTGGTTAATGTTGCAGTTCAGTAGCCCACATCACTTATAATGAATTGAGCCAAGTAAATTAAATTAGACTTTTGCATGAAAAAAAGATTATCCCTTCACATAGTTTGGTGTTGCAGGAAGAATAAGGCACCTCATACATTTCATGGTACCAGAGATTTTCATGGGATGTAATTGAAAAACAGATGCCTTTCTCAGAAATAGAATATTGATGTTCATATTTGTAAAGGAATGAATTCACTGTCTGACAGAAGCAGAATTAACAGTAAGCTGAAAATTTTTAGATACTAGTTATATTCTAGCAAGATTGTAATTATCCTTAGGTTTGTAATGAATGTATGTTGGTTATTTCATTTTTGTAATAGAAAGTTTCCAAATGCCTATGTGCTTTGCCCTCTGAAGTAATTTCCAGAAATATGCAATAACAAGTAATCACACTATTTGCAAACATATTTGGTGAAAAGGAGTTGTGCTTTGAAAGGTATTTATTTGCTCGTTACAGTTATCAGTTTGATTAATGGTAAAATTCTATGCAGTATATTTAATCATTACTCATGATTAGTACAGTAATAATGCACCACACATATCTGCACATTTACTATTAACAATTAGTGTCTTATATTTCTTCTCTATCACAGGTGTATTCATAAGTTAGAACTCATAAAAATTTTGAAGAAATATTTATCGGAGTAGACGTTGGTTATAAATCTTTATAGCTACAGTATTCAGGGAGTTAATAATGATTTCAGTGGGTTTGTTTTATTCACTTACCCAATTTGAATGAGACAATCACTGGACTAATTTTTCTGGTGTTGTTAGTAACCCTTCAAAAATAGCATTGAAAACATAGAGAAGATATAAAACTAGGTTAGAAGACTGAAAATGAAGCTGGTAAAAGTGATCGAAACCAAATTAATTTTCTAGAGGTGTAATTCTCTTTAAATAGAACAGTGTTTGTTTTACTGAAAAAGAGTGTTAATATTTTTATAGTATATTCAAAAGAAAGTTAGAGGCAACTTGAGCAAGCTGATTATCTCTCCGGGTATAAAGTATTTAAGGCTGGCATTTTAGTCAACTTGGCAAACAAATGAGGAGATCCAATGACTCAAAGTTGTACTTACAAAATAAAAAGATTTGTCTATGGGAGTAACTCTTGTGCTTTTGCAAAAGGAGTACTTACCTTTTTTTTTTCTTTGGAAACCTTGCTTCAATAGCTTGGGAAGGCAGGGAAAAGGAACATTTCTCCTTCTGAGAGAGTTGGTATCTGTGCTTTGGCATCCAGCACCACAGTCTCTGAGAGCATTAGGAAAAAATAGATAGTAACAGCTTTCATCTTTCTACCTGGCTGACTAAAGTGATTTGATTTTATGCAGTTTAGCTTGGTTAAATTAGCCAAAATGTAACTTCTAGGTTTCTTCATACACAGTGTAGGTTATATCAGATTCTCTCTTATCAAACTGTTCACATATTAGATAGAAGAAGTGCTGAGTAAAGATGTTCTGAATTACAATAAGATAGCTTTATGGGGCAAGCTGATGATCCATGATCTGTCACCAGCATGCAAACACGTCAGACTTTACATGCAGCATCTGCTTGAACTGTCTGGGGAAACAAAAAGAACGGAAAACATCCTACATTGGAACAAAATCAGAGATCTGACTTGATGAAAGTGTCATTTTCTTCTACGTTTAGCCATTCTACATATTATTTAAAATAGAGTACTCACGTCATGTCAACAGGTATATAATAACATCTTAGATCTTCATAATTAATTACTCAGAGGAAATTCAGAAAGGAAGAATTGTGTTCCATGTTATATCTTGTATTTTTATTGTTGTAAATAGATTTTACTTCTCATCTGGTTTACTTTAAAGTTTTGGTTGGGTTTGTTTGGTCATTTTGGATACAGAGAAAACATGACTGTATAGTTTTATTGTTGTTAAGTTCCAGAAAATTCCAGTCTTTTCAAAAGGACACAAATGCATTTATTCCCAGATTGTTTGAGGAAATAGGGTACTTGCTTGTTGATACCACCTGACTTTATTTGAAACATAAATAGCTACTATTTTTGAATGTTTTAGAGGTAAAGCAGTGCTATGATTTAGATTCTCATTCAGTGTCTTAATATTTAGTATAAAAAAAGCCATCTAAAAGCCATTTGTCTACCCCAAACACATACTGCCATTGCATTCTATACATTCTTTATGCCGTGGTTCTGATTGATGCCCACAAAAGATGAAATCCTTTCCCAGTGGCAAAAATCTAATTATTTTCAGGGCACTCAAATTTCACCTGAAGTTTTGCTTTTTGTTTTAACAACATGCTTTTCTCATAGCTACTTCTTTAATGTATTCATTCTGCATTCCTCCACCATCAACTACTTTTGCAGTTTTTACCCATTCCTGGATATGCAGACTCACATAGCAGTGTGCCTTCTGTGGCAGATGTAGTCTTCAATACATACCTGTTTTTAAAGGTCTGTATTGCATTTTAGTTTGCTAGATTTTATCCTTGGTTATTTTCTTGTTTCATCTCCCTGTGACAAATGTCAATGCTTTCTTACCCACACAGAATGATTTCTGTCATCCCTTTTCTTTCTTCTGTGTTTCATTACTATCCTACTTCAGATACTTGAATTATCTCTCCAGTAACCTTTTGCTTTCTCACTTCTATTCTCCTTGGTCCCCTCTAAATGTTGAATGAATGGTTGTGGGGTTGCGTTTGGTTTGGTTTTGGCTTTTTTTTTTTTTTTTTTTTTTTTTTTTGAGTGAGAGAAATATGCTATCTATGCCTTAGGGGATTTTGATTTGCTCATCTTCATCTTCCTTTTTGTCTGTAATTTTTAGTTTTTGCCTGTTTTGCCTCATATTTGCTTTTTGCTTTTCTCACTTTGTTACTCCTTTGATATTTTTCCCTGTCTTCTCTTTTCTTTTGCCAAGATGTTGCCACTGACATTCAGGACATACCCTTGTCCTATGTCTGTGATTTGCCATTCCTCCTTTCAATGCCTCTCTTTCTCTGGATGTGTTAACTTATCCAGCAGATGCTTTGAAAAGCTTAGCCTGGAGTTTTCAATGTGAGTTATTTGATTTTTCACATGTTCCACAGTGTTTTAATGTTTCAGCTTTATAGTTGTTTTGGTTTTGTTGTTTTGCTTTGGATTTGGGTTTTTTTCTTTTTTTTTTCTTTTTTTCCCCTTTCATTACATTTCATTACATTCATTCATTACATTACATTCATTCTTACATTACATTTGATTTTCAAGACCTGCCTGGATACATTCCTCTGTGACCTGTGCTAGATTATAGGGTCCTGCTCTGGCAGGGGGGTTGGACATGAAGATTTCCAGGGTCCCTTCCAACCCCTGACATCCTGTGATCTGGTGATTACATCACTAATGGCTTTGTTATACATTAATTGCACCTTTAGCATTTTTTTCTTAAATTCATTTTAATGAATTTTTAAGGAGCTGCTCACTCCTTCACAGTGCAATGGAGAGGAGAATTGGGAAAAAAAAAAAGTAAAACTTGTGGGTTGAAATAAGAACAATGTAATAAGATAAAATAGATAATAATAATAATAATCAATATAGCAAAAACAGAGAAATAAAGCAAAAGAAAGACAAGTGATGCACAGCTCAGTTGCTCACCACCCACTGTCTGATGCCTGAGCAGTGATCTGCCCCTCCTAGCCAACTTTATATACCTAGACTGATATCATATGGTATGGACTATCCCTTTGGCTAGTTGGGGTCAGCTGTCCTGGCTGTGCTGCCTCACAGCTTCTTGTGCACCTGCTGACTGGCAGAGCATGGGAACTGGACAGTCCTTGACTTAGGATAAGCACTGCTTAGCAACAAGTAAAACATCAGTGTGGTATCAACATTATTCTCACACAAAATCCAAAACACAGCACGGTACCAGCTGCTAGGAAGAAAATGAACTTTATTCCAGCTGAAAACAGGACAAATGGAATAGGAGAGGGAACAAATCAATTTCATTCCACAAACAGCCCTAGTCCTCAGAAGCTTTATTACCTCAAGGGATAATTCCTTTTTAAAAAAATAGTCTTGCATATCTTCTACATTTCTTTATGCATCAGCCTGTATTCAGTCTATTACTTCTGGATTTTTATAATGATCCTTTTAATGATCCATTGGAAATACGCCACCGTTAACTAAAATATTCTGTCTATAAATATTAATTTCTGAACCAGACTGGTAGGGCTATCAGAACAATATGAGTTCTTACAATGCAATGAACCAGACTAAACCGAAAACAGTAAGCAAGATTTGAATCATAAAGTACAAATGAAGAGTAATCCATGTTTCCTGTTGGAAATGCAGAGGTTAAGTGCTTGCATTTGTCAAGTGTAAAGATTGAATTTCACGTTCAGTACCAACTGTATCAAGCATATTATAATGAACTTCTTTTATGGGGTTACATCTAGGTTTATTTGTATTTCTGTAGAGTATGAATTAAGATGACACTCCCCTCTGTGAAGTGGAAGGGTAAGCTGTCTTCCTCATTGGAAATAAGAGCTAAATTAGTCAGACAAAGAAATGAAGCACAAGTGGCAAAACCATAGTGTGAAACAAGTCACCCTTCTCATGGGAGCAATGTGATGAAAACATTTACTTGTGATGGAAGGAAGGGCCCCAAAAAGCACATCTCAGCCAAATAGAAGATCACAGATATTCTGTGTTACCTTGTATGTCCAGGATAATATGAAGTCTGTTGGCAGACTGACCGTGGTATGACAGGACCTTTGATGCCATGTGTGTGTCCTGGGCAGAGGCGGGTCTTGGCAGCAGCACAGAACTGTGGGACCAGGGACTGTGTCAATTACCAAATTGTATAGATCTTCCTTTAGCAATCTCCCTCCACTTCTTAAAATAAAGCTGTGGCATCTCTTGAAGTCTTCCTTCTATTGAGACAACTTTTAGCTTTCCAAGAGTAGATCTGCTCCACTGGGCAATGCCTTTAGGCAGGTGACCTACTCAAGCCTCTTAGATTGGCTGATTTAAAGTGGGATATGTGCAATTGAGGACTTGCCCTTAGAAATTTATCTGTGGGATTTTCCCTTTCAGATTTTTAACAGGTATTTTTCTTTCCCATACAATTCTACTATTATGTGGTGTAATTGCAGTATTTTAATATTCTAGCTACAGAAGTGTAGGGTCTAGACAGCACCGTATATATTTTTGTCAGGCACAAGTGTTACTGTCCCACTTTTATTCCTTTGGCAACTGACATTCCTCTGCTTTGTGGATTCATAGAGCAGTGTGTTTAATTGAAAAGCAAAATAGTAAGTTGCAGTAGAGATGCAAACTGGTTATAGATAAAAATCTCTACTTCTACTTCCTATTTCAATTGCTGCTCATTTGCTAGTGCCTCTTTAGCTCTCTGAAACTGTTGTGAATCAATGAGATGACAAATGATAATTATAATTCAATTATGGTAAATATTTGTTTTGAAGTTTGACCACTGGAATGCAAAGCTGTATGTTTTCACTTCCAACCAAAAAGATTTCTGAAATAAAGTACTTGTTTCTGTCTCAGTGAAGCCGGAAACTGAAACTGGAAACTGAAGAGTAAATGGCAGAAATAAATGATGCCTTGTCAAGTCCTGAAAAAGCCTAATGAAACCTCGCAACTGCCAAATCTGACTGAAACCAGTGGCCTGTGAATTGCAGTGTTCAAGGGAAAAAGTCAAAGATAATCCACATGTTCCCAAGCAGAACACTTTGCAATACTTTTTCATCCATTTTCTTTCTCTGAGAGAGCTAAAAAGTTATATAATGGAGATTTGTTTCAGCACATTTTCTGAAGGTTATTATTTGACCTTCAAAATAATTTAATGTGCTTAGCACGTTATTTCTGTCCATACTCATTACTTTAAAGGTGACTTTTAATTTATCAGATATATACCATTTTGAAACACGGGATCGTTCATGTGAAGAAGGTTTCTTAGAAGGTTTCTTTTGACAGCTTCTTTATATTCTTCTTGAAGCTCTTTTCTTTTGGCAATGCATAAAGTGAATCTTGAAAATCAAAAGGAGATTTGTGCATAATTCTGGAACTGACTACCATTTATTTTTGCTCATTATTATGCTGGCTGATGAAATATTCTAAGCTGGAGACTTGTGAATAAATCTTAAGTGTGTTTTAAAGAGGCAGTTGATATTTTGTTCTGTTTGTGGATTTGTACCCATTTTGCATCTGAGTCCATGTCTTATTGTTAATCTGCTAAGTCACCTAATTTGTGGCAGCAAAATAGTCACATAAATACACATTTGACCCCTTTTGCTTGTGATTTTATGTGTTACGAGATATATAGCCATCATTCTCTTCTGAGAAGGAGTGAAAATGGATATCCAGTTTACATTTTACTAGATCAGGACCCTGTATTACAAAAAAAAAAAAAAAAAAGCTTATAACGTGTATTGGCACCCTCAACCCTTTCAAGTAATTATGATCCTACAGTCTCTTAGTTACATTTCTGTCTTTTAACTTTCAACTCAATATAACTTTATCATATGCTGTTGGATTTAGTCCAGATTTCTGTAACTGTGTATGGCCTATGTAATATGAAGAGCATCCATTCCAGTGAAGAGGGAAATAGCAGATAACTCTGTCTCGGTAATTAAAAGATAGTAAAATACTTAGGCAGGAAGAATATTTTTGTCTCAGGATTGAGGCGGTAATAGCTTGTGTTCTGCTCCCTCTTAACTGATTCTTTTCTCTCAGAAGGTTTTGATCTTGGTTTAAAGCAGCAGATCCTTGTTAGAATTAAGGCACTTACACATTATTTGAATAGGTATATGTCTTTGATGTTCTAGAAGATGAGAAATTGAAGTTGTATGTTAACAGTTCTGAATTAGAGATTGGCACAAGGAAAACAGTCCTTTTGGAGAAAAAGGAGGGGGAGTGGAAAAGGAGAAACTGTTTGGAAGTGAATTAATTGCTAGTGAGAAGTTGTCTGGAGTGAATTTGGCAGGAGCATGCTCCCCCTTTCTCTTTCCCTTCAAATATTTTCCTAGGATATACTGTACCCTTTGTTCTCTTACCTTGCCTGAGAAACGTTTCTCTAATTGTGCTGAGCCCTAAGAAGCTAAAGATTATGTGAGGAGCTGCCATCTCTTCCAGCTGTCTCATATGCTATGATTTGGTACATATGGTCTCAATATACGGTTCATGCCTTGGAGGCTGGATAAGCATGGGAATGCCATATTTATAGACCGGATTAAGGAGACTTAAAGGAGAAAGGTGTCCAGTATGGTCAAGACTTGCACAGTTCTAGGTGTTCTGAGAAAAGGGTGCTCTAATTGCCTTTGGAGTCCCCTAGATGGACTCAGTGGGCAAACAATTGCTTTAGAGCTGGAGTGATTTTGCCCAGATTCCATGCTTCTGACATTGCTTCCAGTTTTGTTGTAAGTCCTGTATTCTTTTTGATCTTCTGGTCTCTTAAGGCAATCTGCTGCTGAGGTTCCCAACCATGGAGGCTTCATGGTGCAGCAGCATTCAGATTGATGACAGCTTTCTCTGGACCTAAAAAGTGACTCCAAATACCTGCCTCCATATACATGGGGGATTTTAACCTTACAGAGTTGAATGCAGTACCCTGCTTCCTGATGAGTGGACTTTGGTAAAATATATTACTGGAAGTTGGTCAAACTTGAGTAGCTTTTATCGGGAGAGAGATGAATGGGAGAATGTTTAGGATCTACATTTTTCACTCTTATCAGTGGAAAACTCTTATTAATTTGAATCAGCCACAAACTGCATTAGGAAATCCTCTGAGCCCTGTTGAGAATTGGCTGTATTATCCAAGGTGGGGATGCTCTGGTTTGGCAGGACTTTCAACTTGTATGAGAACTTACCGGGTACTAATTAATGTCAGTTATTCATGTATTTTAATAGCATTTATTTTCCATAACCTTTTATAGGGAAATCCCATTATTGTGCACAGTCCTTGTGCTTTTTCTGTGGCTGTTTCACACAGTTTTTTAAAATATGCCTGAATGGTTTAATTTCATGTAAAAACTGTCTAGGTATAAACCTAAGCAACTGTCAACAGAGCTGTTCTCTCTTCAATCTGCTAGGAAGATAATTCACAACATGCGTGTAGGGGGCTGTGATTGCCAGAGACTGTTCCTGGTGACAGGTGTTCAATGTTCCTCAGCTAATTTCTCATTAGAAACAATGTGGTGGGCTGATGATGCAATTTGGTCACTGGAGGCTCTGCCTTGATTTCCGTTTATAAGATACATGGCTATGTTTACTGAAATAGGTTAAAAAACAGTAGCTGCATTTTTAGGTTTTTAAAATTTGTCATAGAAGTACTTTAAGATGAAAACATTTGTTTTCTCATTGCCAACAAATATCTGTTATCTGTGATCTGTAATTAGCCTCACAGCTTAATGTAAAGGATGAGTGGTGCTTGCTGAGCTGCATCATTGGCCCTATTGTGGTAAAATGACTGATTTTGTTTTGCCAGCTGTGACTTTGGAGGCAAGCTGAATGACAGGGAATACATAAAACTCGACAGATTAAAATATTTCCCACACATAACTGTGTGCATATCATTCAGAATTCAGCAGCAGTTCTTGCTTGATAAGCTTGCTAATGGCTTCATGTTCTAAGGAACATTGTGCTCCTGTATGGGGTATCTTGTGCAAGTCCAGTCCTGCAGTTCTCATTGAAGCAAAACTCCCAGTGAAAAACAGCATCAGTATGACCAAGGAAAGCACTGACTACAAGGGTAGAAAAACTCCTCGCAAGAGCAAGGCATTTGCCTAGGGAAATAGAGCATGTAGTTCTGTGACTAATTACAAATTATAGAAAGAACTAAAGGAAAAAAGGACAAAAAGTTGGGAAATAAATGTTTGATTACTCATCTTGCATCTAAAAAGGACATTTTCAAAAGTCAAGCCTAATTATAGCCACTTTTTGCAGTAATATTCTTATCCACTCACAATTTCCATCACTTACAGTAGAAAATGAAGCTGTATTGTCCTTCAGCTTCTTGTAGATGTGGCAAGCATGATTGAAAGGTTGCATGCAGAGCATTCTAATTTTATATGAAAAGAGAAGAATAAGTCAGCAAGTTAACAAAAGGTAGCTTTTTAGTTTGTGTTCTGAGTACTGCAGAAACAGCCAGATGTTGGTGAAATGCAGTGATATTGGCTGATGAAAGTATACAAAAGCCATGGAACTCCATGTGTTGGGAGTTGAGCTACTCTGGAATCACAAATGGCCTTAGTTTGATCTTTGAACTAAAACAGTGAGGCAGATGTTGCATGCAAGGTTTTTTACCTTTTCTCTTAAATGTGATATGGATTGCAGATATCTTAATGGATTATAAATTTCAAACTGTAAAAGACTTGGTGTGCTCATGAAAAAGCTTGAAGTGAGTTACCCTTGCATATCTGGCTTTTTGTGTTGCCCTAGAACTTGAGTCTGAGTCCTTACTGTAGCAATCAATCTCTGGGGTTGCCATGGATGCAATGGTGTTTTCTGCTGTAACCATGAAGCAGTTTGTGGTGACTTAGGCAAAGCAAAGATAGGAAGCTGACCCTTTTATACCCCTTTCTGGAAATCATTTATGGACATGATGCCAGAAAAGGGTGAGCTGATTTTGTACTTTGTAGTTAAGCAATATTGTTATTCGGGAACCATTGTACTGTACAGATGCTAATGAATTAAGGTTCTGGTCATGTTTATCAGCTCAGTTTTATAGATATGGTACCTGAAGTGCCAGTTTAGTGTATTGAGTACAGAGGACACTAGTTCTATGTTTTTACTACAGAGGTACTAGGAATAATGTAGTATCTTCCATCAACAGAAGGTGAGTACCAAGTTGAAGAAAACATCTCTAGAGTTACAGGTTCCTTGGTCGTTTTGATTTGGTACAGGGCATACTCTGCCACCTCTAAGAGTAGCTATCAGTGAGAGCTTAGTAGCTCAGTAATTTGTTGGACAGAATATGTTTTGAGTGGTTAAAAACATGACTTTTGCCATTAATCATTAACACACAAATGACTTAATGTATTTCCTGAATGATATCTGCTCTGCTGGTCTGTTCTTCCAGGATGAAATCCCACCTGTTTCCATCATACCATCTGCAACCAATGTAAATATCTCTGTGTCTTTTTTCAAAGACTTCCTTGTGAGGTTATTAATAGAGCCTTCAAACCATATGTTTTTTCTAAGCACTGTTGTTACCACTGTGGAAGGACTTCAAGAACAATGCGATCAGAAAAGACAAAGCTACATATTTCATTAATAGTAACGGAGCTTTTGAAAGAGGAGATTACTTTGCAGTAAACTTCAATATTTCATAGCAAATATTCAGTAGACAGTGCTGGTATCATTCTCAAAACAAATACATTGTACTTTGCGATACAGAATCCAGATTGTCAAGTAGAGTACCACTCCTATAAAATAAAGACTAAAATGTATATTAACCCCATCTGCCTGTCCCTTAAAGCTGTTTGAAGAGTTCACACATGTGGAATGTGTGGACTGATTTTCATTATAAAGAAAGAGGTTTTTAAAGTTTACCTTTCTTTGATACAGGGTTATTTTGGGGGAGTATTTCTAGAAATACATTTCTATGGTTTTTTTAATGCTTGTAAAAAATCAGATGCTGTGATGCACGTGAACATGTGAGCTTGGTAAATGGAAGACAACCCTGAAACGTTACTGTCATTGAAAATAACCAATTGTATTTTTTCCTAATGATAAACTTCAGAAGAGATACACATCTCAGAAGTTCTGGATTTCTTCATTTCATGAAGAAAATTGTCTTCCCTGAGTCTTCTGTAACAAAAGAGAAAAGTAATCACATATTCATCTGAGAAAACATGTCAGCCTGCAGTGAAATTAGATGACTGCATTTGTTTTGGATGGATACAGATAAATAAAAATGATCTATTACAAAGCCACATTGTAATTAAAAAAGCCCCACTGTTTTCTTTGGATTTTTGAGGGTAATTGTTAAATGGAACTACTATTTGAATGAATATCCATGAAAAATTGAAGACTACCAAGCAGATAAGCACTAATTTGTTGTTTATGTGGTTTGCTTTTTTGTTTTGTGAGATGTTTCCAAGCACTGTCATGCTGTGGAATGTGGCCCCAGTATAAACAAGGTGATTCATGATACAATCCAGAATATTAGTGAGTGCTGCTCTTGTAGAATGTCTTATTGTGTTGGGTTTTTTTCTCTGCCAGTTCAGTACTATGTGACCTTTTGACTGAGCCCTCAAATGTAGCAACATGCAAATCATTAAGATCTCATAAAATATTTAATCTTAAAAAGTTAAATAGAATTCAGTACTTATCAAATCTTAAGTTGTAGAAGAAACCTGTAGAAGGTAACAGTATAATATGATTCATGAACACTTCCTGATATAGGTTGGACAACTTAAATTTGAGCCACTTAAAATTTAGTCCACTTAATATGACCTGTGTTGCTCTGTATTGTAATGTAATTTAATTGTAATGGTAACAATCAGAAGGGAAAGCAATTACATGCCAACTAACATGGAACCCATCAAAGCTAAATTATTCTTATGAAAGGCCATCTTAATATGGATTGTAAAAATACTGTCTGCTTAATGTCACTTCAAAAATAACACCCATTTTAAATGATTTTAGAGTTTAGAGTGTCATCCAAACTGAATACAGTTTGAAATCTGGACTGAAAATCCTGCAGATTGTTGACAGTTTGGTAGTTCATATGATGAAGATATCCATACTGAAAAACATTTTATTCAGAGTTGGTGATCTGGGGTAAAGGGCTAAAGTGATGTGATGGCTAGGTTAATATTTCAGTTTCGTTTATCCTTTCTGAATCAGGCTAAATAGAAAGAAAAATGTTGGAAGCACACTGTGTTTCTGTTAGAATATTTGAATGCACTGTGCATTCAAAGAGGAGAATTCTCAGTGAATAAGCAGCAGCAGAAACCCAGCAGGCATCTGAAGGGGACACATACACAATTTGAGCATTACTTTCTTGATCATAATTCTCTCCCTAGTGGAACCTACAGTAGCATCTTTGTTGACTATCTGTGAGATTACTCCAGTAAACATTTTTAACCCCAAAACTTTGTATTTTTTTTTTTTTCAGAAATCCTCCTCCTACCTTGCTACATCCTGAAAAATGGTGCAGAGGATTCAACCATTTTATTTCACAGTGAGTTTTATTTTCTTTTAAAACCAGCTTGTTCAACAAGGCCTAAGTGTGTCTATCTGGAAGCAAAATTTCTTTATGGAGTTGTTGCTTTTGCTGGTTTTTAACTTCTGTTTTCATAGATTCTAGGACATGCTTCATTTTTCGGAAGCTGTACAGCACAGTTTGATCTTCTTGTGGTTCTCAGCTTCTCTGATCTCTTGCTGATTTACTCAGTTTGATGGACCTGGGCCGGGTTTATAAATGCACCTGATTTGCTTCATGCTTTTGCAGTGAAATTTTGTGTAAAGGAGAAAAAAGGGTTAGTGAAAATGTCTGCTGGTCAATTTAAAATAAAAATTTGAAAGACAAGAAAGGAAACAGTTGCCTTTTCCCACTACTAATATTCAGTAGGTTGTATACCAAATATATGTAGTTGAGCACCAGTTGTACCAAGAGTGTAAAAATACCTAAATGGTACCAGAGTTCTAAATGTTTCCATCACTGAGCTATAATAAGCCTTTCCTTTACCTTTTACTTTTTACAGTGAATGTAAGAAATCACAATTTAGTAGTTGCTAGCATTACATTCAGAAATCTTACAACAACCTTTGTGAGTGATTTTTAGAGTTCTTCAGGATTTCATTGTGACCTCTTACAGCCAAAACTGTGTAACATGGGGAATAGTATTATCAAATCTTTGGGAAGGTTGTATTGATAAAAAAACCCAAAATGCTTTGAACACTGCTCCTTAGTATTGCTTTTCAAGATAGGTTTGAAAATACACACATCTGTATTTTGAATCTGTTCTGTTCCTTAATGTATCTAGTTACTTGTGGAGAAGTACAATATCCCTTCGTGATACCCTTTCCAGTCAATTGTGTAGTAGCATCTTCTCATTTTAGAAGTAGTTAAAAATAGACAGACCAACTCAAATTTTATTAATAATCTATGAAAAAGATTCTTATTTACTATGCTGGTCTTTAATCAGGCAGGAAGTTGAGGTACACTGTAATGGCAGGCCTACAGCCGAAGGGCATTATTGCCATCACTGCAGTGTAACTCAGAATCTCTTCCGGTGTAGGCAGTAGCAGTACATTCCTCTGTAGCAGATTGACCCAAGTTCAGTTTCTCCATAATGCATGTCCTTTACGCAGCAGTATACATTGTGATCTATGGAAGAAACAGTGTTTAATAACAGAAGTCACTGGGTGGTGGATGAATTCCATTTCATTATAGAGAAACATTGTTTATACAGTATTTATGGACTCTGGTATATTCCTTTTTAGAAGGCTTTGCTGTGCTTGAAAACAATACAAAAAACTAAGATTTCTTAACATTTGTTCAATCCTTTAGTTCAGCATGCACTCTGTTCACACGGCACTATTTGTGTTTAATCTTGTCCTTTGGGTTTTTGATATCTTGAAATTGTATTTTTTTAATCACATGGATTTTTAATTACTTTTGCTTAATTACTTCCTCTTACCAGCAACATCTGCAGGTTCTCAAATCTTGCTTTTCATTTTTGCAGTAATATGCACAATGAAGTAAGGAAATATGCTCATATACAGTCTCTCAACATGAAGAAATACAACAACTGTAATAAATATGCTGGTTTTATAGCTACCTTTAAGAGAACACTGAAATGGGATTCTCTGTGACATTGCTTCATGCGCGGGCATGTGTCAGTAAAATTGTTATGATGCACAGTTTACAAGATGTTTTTATGGAGGCTTGGATTTTCTAGAAAAAGATAAATAATGAAACATTGGATCATACAAGTGCAAACCTTTTAGCCATTACTGATAATTGGCTCATTTATATGTGTTAGTTATGCATTCGTTGATGCCCACCTTGTGACAGCTTAGTTATGATAAATTAAAAGCAGTGATTGTATAAATTCCATACTGCCTTTTATCTGTATGTTAGGACCTTGCCTGATGTTTCTGTCACCCTTGTGATGAGTGGTTAGCTTTCGAATAATTTCATTATCTGCCTCCTTCCTGATGGAGAACATCATTTGCATAACAAGCTTATCTGGTTCAAGTTGTGGGCCAGACGGGGGTATACTGACAAAAACCAAGCATGCAGCTTTGGCTAAGAATTCTTTGACTTCAGTTCTGTTTACACGATGATTTTATTTATTAATTACCTGGTCATTGTAGCTTTTTTCACTCTGCATTCTCTTCCCTTGAAATGCTGCTGTCTTAAGGGGCATTTTTGTAATGCATGTTCTCTCACATGTTATAGTGATATACAACACCCTGAGCTGGGAGTTTCCATATACTTTTGTAGGTAACTCTTTAAACTATTAAAATAATAATCATAGATTTTTCAGAAGTCAAGTCTGTATTTTTAACTATGATTCTACTGCCACAAGAGATACAATTCTGCAGCAGCATTTTAAAGTCAGATGCATTATTCACAAAATCTGAATGGAGAGAGGGTCAAGATCTTAGCTTGGCGAATTTATGTTCCTATTCCCAGCATTGTTGACCTTGACTTGAGATGAAGGCTCTAATGCGTTGTCCTCACAAGGATTTTTACAGACAAGACACAATTTCAGCTAAGTCATCTCTGGCAGCAGGCTAATTTTGTATTTGGTATCTACTGAGATTCACGCAGCACATATACTTTTAAAAAGATCAGTAAAATTCTGTGTATGTCTATTTCTGTAGTACCCTAATTGTCCATTAAGAACTTGGCTACTTCACTCATAATCTGAGAAAGAACTAATTACCTGGGTTTTTTATCTATATATTAATGAGGTTTACCATTCTTACAAGGCCATATAAATAACTACATCAGTTGTTGGATTTGCTCCTAAAAATTTATACTTTTACCTATGTTAATTTATATGTTGGAAAAAAAAGTATTGTTTTTGTAGTGTCCACTCTATTCATTGCCCATGAATGTTTCTGAAGCTTTTTATTTTTTTAAGAGCTACACTATAGATGACATTGTTGTCTTAAGATAAACAGTTTGTGTCCACCACCATTTTAGACTTACAGTGCTTCACATTTCGCTCATAAAATAATACAGGCTATATATGAACATGAATAAAAAACCTCTATTCACTAAAATTATCTCACATGATGCAAATAATTTTCATGGCACTTTAAACCTTGACTGATCTCTAGAGGGTAGATAGAGTGTTCTTGGAGCAGAAGGATACAATAACCTTTATTTACATTACATCGCAAAATGGTAATTTTAATTTAAATGAGCAATGGTATCTCTAGGGACAGACATTCTCCTTTTAAATTTATTTAACCAATGATTAGCTATTATGGTTCTTTGAATTAATTAGTCATTCTTGAGCTGGAGGGAATCAAAGAATTAAGAAATTCAGGAATTACTAAAGCCAAAATATGAAGTTACAGAATTTATGGTCACATTTTTCATCAGAATGTAACTTTTTATTTTAGCAATGACATTGCAGATACAATACAAGTATAATTTTTAGTCTTGATAAACTCAATTTTTTGTACTAAATTTAAACACAGTCTCACAAGCTGAATTTCCTGTTGATGAGTCGACATTCAGAGTTATTAAATTAATACATTATCTAGATAATATAGGTTTAAAATTAGATTTAACTTCTCTGAATGCAGATCATTTTTTTTTCACAAACTAAGCTATTGTTTAGTGGCATTCTGTTCATGTTACATAAAGAATGTTTTACTGTTTCTCTCACTGAGAACTTGATAGGCCTTTGACATAACTCGTTAATTTGTGTCTGTGAAGTCAAAGAGGTTTGCAAATGTCAGAAAGATACAAATTGCAATGTGTAAGGTTACTACCAAATCTGTAAGTTTTCACATTTTATTCTTTCATGTAGCTTCTGTGAATCTGTCTACAGATGAAAAACTAACTTTTAGTACCTGAAAAAAGATCTCTGCTACTTTAGTGTATTGCATGAGATGTTTTGATACAAATGAATGGACACATATAATGGATACAGTTATCTTCAGCTTTCTAATGAGCAGTTGTAGTAAAAAACCTGCAATTTTAGGCAGAGATGAGAAACTTCCATGCTGGTTTGAAGTCTTGACCCTATAAAGAATTGTGCTACATTTTACAAATGCATAGTATCAAGATTCTTCACTCAGTAAAGTGTACTGTTCAGTTGCTTACTTTTAGTGATAAGCACTCATTCTTCCCATGGTTCCCATGGTTAGTAGGCTTATGGGCTTGCAATTTTCAGTTGTAAACACTAACAGTAGTAAGTATAGAAGATATGTAGCCATCGTGGAGTGACAAGTCTATTTGGGAAGCATTAGCAACTCTAGGAGCCGTACACTGCGTATAATATTGGAGAGAACATGCGAACTAATTGATGAGACAAAGATTCCTTACTCTCTTCTTCAAGCTCCTATTGTCATTGAGTACCAGTATTTCAGTTTCAAGTAGTCTTTGCCTATTTTGCCTATTTCACCAGGATGCTTTTTAAGCTTAATTTGAAGCTTAGATGCTTCTGGAGCTCTAATGTTATTACTATTTATTGTAAGGAAAGCCTTTTTAAGAGCAAATGTTGTCATGTCTCTGATTTACTTGAAAAGAAATGTAAAGACAGGTTGTTACCACTTCTTCCTACATGGTTTTCACTTCCATAATACTTGATAATAGTAAAAACTGAGCATGGAAGAATATTGAGGACATTAAGACAGAAGTGGTAGACATGAAAACTAAGATACAGCAGGGTGGGAAGGAAGGAAGATGGCAGCAGCAAAGAAGTGAAATATTTGTGCTGATCTTGTAGCAGCTTGTTTTTAGGGGTGAATTTATTCTTGGAAGGAATAAATTAAGTTATTATAAAATAACTTAAATTATTTTCGTTCTCAATGAAAGGATGTGTTCTAAGTGATCCAGGTTCTTTAGGAAAGCATGTTTGATGGTATGAACAGCAGACGTACAGAAATAGGAAAGCGGTAAAAATTGGAGTTGAAAAATATATTAAATAATCACCATTTCTGCCTGATGATAGTGTCTTTACACTGGACTGATGAAGCAACAGTAGCATAGTAATGCCTTATTCCTGACAGTAGATTTTAAAGTAATTTTTAAGAGTTCAATTCCATCTTTTACACCTGCAGAAACTGAGACAAATGGCATCTTGCTCAAAATCACTCAAAAATCAACAGCAAAGCTGGGAATGTTCAGTCCATCAGTCCAGTTCCAGATTAAGGGAAGCTCCAGGAAACACAAATGCGCCTGCTGTCCTCTTGTAGGCCATAGGGTACAGGTCAGGTCTGTCATACAGTAATGGGAAGAATGTTACTGCATGGGTATACTCTAACTAGTAGACCTGACTTGATCTCATCTGCCCAGGTGTCTGTGAATTAATTCAAATGAAAATGTCATAGTGTGGCTGGTTTTGGAGTTTCACAGCAGAGGGCATCAGGCAGTCAGCTTCATGGTGTAGAAGTGAGAAAATTTTCCCATCTGCTTTGTGGTGATGGTGTGGTGGATCTACAATTGCCTTTTTAGTAGCTCTCCTTCTTTACTGGAAGATAGGAAGAATGCATTTAAACACCAAAGGAGAGAAAAATATTCCTGCCCCTGGCTGTCTTTCCAACTATGACATAAGATGTAAAAGTAGCAAACTGTCAGTCTCAGACTGTGCTTTCCTTATCTCCTACCTTCTCTATGCTCCAGCTGCCTCAAATCAGCTGTATGCTGTAGTGTCTGAGGGGGATGGATCCCAAGACAGAATGTTTGGTACAAATACAAAACATACTGTTTCTAATAAAAAGCTTCAGTTGTAAAGGGTTCTGAAGGCTCTGTGTTCCTGGGTCTTCAAGGACAGGCCAAAGAAGTAGAGCAGACCTGTTTCTGATATGAAGGGCTAGAAACTCTCCAGTTTAATCATACAAGTTAAAAACAGTCTTTGGTGCTTCTGAGATGCTCCCTAGAATTCTTCTGACTGAAATTCTGTTGTCTCTGGTTTCAACAAGAGTAAAATCTGATCCTTTCGAAGAGCTGCAAGAGGTGCTGCTTCATAGAGTTTCCGTTGTTCATTCTCTAAACCATGTATATGACCCAGAAGAAAATGTTATGTCTACTCAGCCCGAAGGAGGCTGGAAAATCTGCTGTAATTTTTTAAGCTTTAGAAGGGGTGAAGCTATTTATTACACCTAATTTTACAATTCCATTGTAAGTGAACCTTTGTGAGGTTTCAGATGTGTGCTCTAAATTACATTATATGGTTCTCGATGTCAAAAATTAAGCTGAAGGAAGATATATTAAGAAAACAGGTACTGGTGGCATTTCAGTGTTGAGGGTATTTCTCTCATTGTTAGGGAAGATTAGTAATTTACAGCGTTTGCTACCAAAAGGCAGATCAATAAAGATATAAATGTGTGCTGACCATCAGAATTTATATTATGCACATGATGATTGAGAACTTTGTCATAAATTCAGTCTTTCATCCTGATATCTGATTGGAGCAGAAGGAACAGTAAAAACCTTGTTATTTATCATGGGGATCCTATTCAAGAGAGGAGACTTATTTAGACTATGTACAGACCCTAGTGCTCAGCATTTGCTTTTTCCAAAGGGGCAACTATATATAGTTCTGAAGATAGGCTTATTTATATCCTGCATGTCCTATTGAATTAGGATTGGAAAAGAAATGCTGTTGGCAAAGCTGTCACAGTTTTTTAGTTCATTTTTGCAAATGAGTGTCCTGCAGCAGTAGGGGATGGGCAGGCCTGGAAATGGGGAGCAGGGAGGCAAGCATGTCCCTGCATCATTATTACAAACATAATTCACTTAATGTCTTTTCCACCTCTCTGCTGCATGTGACTGACCAGTGTCTGCCACAACTACGTGTAGTACAGAGGTAGGAGGAACAGTCAGAGTGGCATATAGGAACAGAGCATTTTAACTAGTTAAAAGCAATTTCAGAGTTATTTATTTTTTTCTTTTCCTTCCTTGACAGGAAAGTTTCTGACCTAATGTTCCTGGCCTAGATGTGACTTGCTTGTCAGGGTCTGTCCTTCCACTTCTCTAAGCAGGGGGGCCAGCCCAGTTGGGGTCATGATTTCATTAATCTTCCACCATGAAACAACATTCTGATAGCAGTAGCTGGGAAAGTATGGAGAAGAAGAAAACAATATCTCAAAACCTAAAGACCTCCTTCTCCCTGCTTAGGGAGAGGATCAAGAGAATATGACCTTGCTCTTTCTCCTCTCCCTCTGGGTAATCTCCATTCTAGATCCCCAGCTGAACCACCCCTACCTTTGCAAGCAACCTGGTATTTTTTCTGGAATTTGGAGGAGGGGATCTGAGCACCTCAACATGGCCTGAAGTCTTGTTCAAGACCCCAGAGAACTCTCCTATCCAAATAGGAGAGTCCTGGAAATATTTCTTACTCCTAGGCAGCAGGAAATTGTGCAAGCAGTGAAATATTTGGAGGGCAGGGGAGAGTGGTGTAGAGCTACGCGAGGAGCAGATAATGGGGAGAGCACCCTGATGGGATGGGGAGTGGCAATAAGGACTTTATCTAACCATTTGTTGAACAGTTTGGAGACTTTACATCTCTCTTGCCCAAAGGCTGTGGTGTGGATTCCCCAGCTGTAATACAGAGTCTGCTATGCAGTCATCATTTCTTCCATAGAGTAACCAGTGCTGCTTCTGTACATGTAGATGGTAAACAGGGACTAGATATCTGGTTGGATAATTTATTTGTGAGACAAAGTAAGTTCTAACCATCCACTATCAGCAGATGAGAAATCATCAGAAAATGGTAGTATTCACAAAATGTAATAATTAAAGAAAACAAAATACTGGAGTTATAACATAACCAAGCTATAAGGGTTGGAGCTGCTTGGTTTCTTTACTTTTAAAGAAAGTACTTGTGGCTAAAGGAGTCCTAATAGATCTAATGAAAGAGAATTTCTGAAAGAAATAACTGCTGCTGCTCTACTTAGGTTTGGCTGCAATACTGAATGTTAGTAATTATTTTCTATTTCTGAACACACAGGAGACTTAGAGCAACCATCACTGCAGTTCTTACAAAATCTCTTTCCATTTATTCATTAGTAAATATTAGCTCATGAAAGCTGATAAATATCTCTTCTTTCAGTCATCTGTTTCGTTTCTTGCAGAGTGGCAGTTTACATTGTTGAGATGTAGCAACTCCAACAATGTTATCACCCAAGTGCAAGCAGCCAGTGAATTTTTAGAGGCTGTCTCCAATGGGCCTGTGTGTGTGAGTCTGCTCTTATCCCCTGCTAATAAATGCTTCAGCTTTGCCTGTAATTGTGGCAGGATAGAAATGGTGCTTAGGAGCCTGGCTGTGAGATTGCAGCAAATGGCTGCAACCTATGTTTAATGTAGTGACACTAATGAATTCTGAGAATTAATTTTCAGCTAAGAAACCATGATGGAAGATACTAGAATTTTAAATTAGGTAATGGATTGACTTTCATCAAGGCAAATACGTATAATGTTTGTTTCCTTTTCAATCTCTACTTACTTAGCCTTCCCATTATTTTAGTCCAGACCAAATACGATCATATTTTCATCATACCTTATATGAAGCCCATCTTGTAGATTTGATAGTCAATTTGCTCATTGCATGGCTGTCTCACCATTAGTTTTTATTTTTCTAATTTCCACAGGCCAAACAAATTTGCTTAATTTGCAGGTGCAGGATATTTGTTGGTTTTATATGTATTTGGAGAATGGTTGATGTTTGACAGTGCCTAAGGTAACTGTCCAAATTGGTCTTCAGCGAAAGCTCAGATTAGCACCTGAAGATATTTTCATTTTCTCCTTTCCTTTGAAGCAAATCCTTTAGTGATTTGACTTCTTAGTATTTTTTGCTTGCACAATGCACACACTGATTTCTTTTGGCTGCATTGAATAAGATAAGTGACATTATAAAAGCTGTTCTTTTACTATAGTCTTTATCTGTCAAATGTTAATATTGTTGGATTTTTGTGTATTACTTCTTGATTTGTTTTTTTCTGGCCTTTACATGGAATACATCTCCTGACTGTATATACTGGCAACTTTGGACTCAGACACCCATATGATTATCTTTTTCATACATTATAGATCTATTTCAGGCTGTAGATCAGTAGACAACACTGTGATAATGCTCACCTTTGTGCAGGCTTTAGAATTATAAGAGCTTATATTCTATATTAAATTATTTTTACTGAGAAGCAGTATAGTGTCAGTAGTGCTTCAAGCATAGGAGGTGATGCTTCACTGAACACCTGCAGTGACACTGGCAATCTGATGCATAATTTTTCACAAGTGCATAGGTGGTGACCTAAGATTTGTTATTTCACAGGTCGTGTTGACTAAGAACAGCATCAGCATGCATTCAGTGTGCCACTAAAAGCAACATGGTTGAAATAACAGTGTGTAGATGCAGAGCATGTAAATATGCCTCAGAATATTCATAGCTCTTGTTGGCATAGGGAGGAATTAGTACAAAGGCATATGCTCCCAGAGGGAAAACATAAGGGCTATCTTTTCAGTGTCACATGACAGCTCTCCATCCTGCACTCCATTGCAGCAGGGCTGGAGATACACCAAATTGGTGCTGAATATCTGAATATGCAGTAAGCCTGCACTACACTACCTCCCGTGACTAAGCTGCAAGCTGGTTACTGGCCCTTGAAATATGATAAGGAGTAATTTCTAGAAGTGACTGTCAATAAAATTCTGCTGTTTCAGAGCAAAAGGAGAGGCTGTATATACACACTTCAATTCCCATACATACTTTGGTTCTCTGTGGCCTTCCTGGTTATTCTGCTGCTATGTTCTTAATGTGCTAGGAACTTGCCATTTACCTTGATGGGTTAAACCATCTTCAGTGGAGATACACATTCTCCTGTCAGCCTCTTTCCTGAACTAGAGTAGAAGTACTCACACAAAAAGAGTCCTGAATTTAAGCAGCTGTCCTTCACCCTTGCACAGCTGTTACTAGTTCTCTGCTTTGCTGTGGCCTCTCACTAACCATCTGAAAGGGCTCCGTTCTTCCAATGCAGGCACGAACTTGGCATAATAGTAGTAGTAGGTGTGTTCTGTCTGAGCTTGGAACAGAGGCTATGACCACAAAATCACGTGGATGTATCTTTAGCTTGGTCAACCTACAAATTCATAAAGTGTTGCTTGTGTTTGAAGTGAAATCCTAAGTGGCCACAGATTGCAAAAATATCCTGCTACCAGAGAACAAAGGCTGTATATATATATATGAATCAATATATTAACTTGGATATTTGCAAAGCAGAAGAGTAGTATGTATGCAAAGTGAATAGTGGAGGATTGGCAGGAGTATGCAGCAGAAGCAAAGGCAATCCTAAGGTAGCCTTCAAGACTGCCTCTGTGACAGAACTTATAAGTGCTCATTAAAACACCTGCTAGACCTAAACAGCTAGCATTTCCAGCACATAATAGAGAAGCCAAGAAATTTTTTCTCTTAAAATGTTTTCCTTCCATCTCTCCCTGTTGGGCTTCCTTAATGAATGCAGTATCTAGATGTTTGGATGTTTTGCATAGGGACCATCGATAGGGAAAAATTTCTTTTGCATCTTCTGGATCTTTTCCACAGACTGTCTTTGGAGGTGCATTGTTACAGACCTCAGGGTAGAATTCATATTAATGACTGTATACCACCAGGTAAAAGATTTATATGTTTCTCAGACTTTTGGTAAACATAAGGTATTATGTCTGGACCTTTGTAATTTCTTGAAGAGAATCCATTTAAACTCTGATGTTATTATCTGGAAAGCAACTGCCATGACATTAGGGCCTGTTGTGATAGGACAAGGGGTACCGATTTTTAAAAAAGAAGGTAGATTCAGAATAGTTATAAGGAAGAAATTTGTACAGCGAGTGGGACGAAACACTGGAACAGTTTGCCCCGAGGGGTGGTAGATGCCCCATCCTGGGAAATATTCAAGGTGAGGTTGGGTGGGGCTCTGAGCAGCCAGCTCTAGTTGCAGATGGCCCTGCTCACTGCAGGGGAGTTGGACTAGATGGCCTTTAAAGGTCCCTTCCAACCCTAACTATTCTATCATTCTGTGGCATAGCATCACTTGGACTCAATTGTATTACTGAAAAAAATACTCATACCATCAAATTTAACAAGAATGCATATATATTAACAATATAGCATAAATACTATAAATTTGTAATTATTTGTAAAAATCACAAGTGCATGATATTTTCTGACTGAAATCTCCACTTCCGATACTTGCCATCAATCTATGATTTTGTATACCAAGTAGTTTTTTCTTGCTTTGATTTTTGTTTTCTTTGCATTCCTGATTGTTACCTTTCCTTTCAGATGGTTTCTTTGACTTTTTCTCAGGAAACATAAATTTAGCCAGGATTGGCATGGACCATATTGTCTGTGTGAGTGTATTGACTTTTAAAAACCATGGATCACAAAAGTGTGGTGCAGGAGGGTTGTCAGAACCTGTAGAATGCTAATGATGGATCTTTTAATGGGGGGAAGGACTAGTATTTATAGCCTTGCACTCAGAGGGCTGGTTCATTCTGTTATTTTAGTCTTTCTATCAGGAGGCTACAGTTACCGCTTACAGCAAAATCCACCAAAATACTTAGAAAACTGGTAGTACGTTTTACAGACTGTCTTTTCTGGACTAGATGGACCAAGAAGAGGTTGGGAAAATGGTTTTCAGGAACCTAAAGTATTAAAATTATGTTTAAAGATATTTCAGGATCATTTTAAGACCACACTTTAGGCTTCAGTAAAGTGTTTGAGGTGAGGCTAAACTTTAATCATTTGCTAATGTGTTTGGTTGTATTTGAAATCAATTAATGTATACCTTTTTTTAGATGTTTAAATTTTGCAGATTGTTTTTGATACTGCTAGAATATAAAAGGCATTAAAGTTTCAGTGAACTTTTAGCTAAAATGATAATCTTTATTTCTGCTATTTAGCTCTGCTAAGGCCATACTTTAAGTGTATTACTTAGCACCAGTAAATGAGAGATGTTCTTGTGAAGTATCTACTACAAATGCATATCATTAAATAAACTCATAGTGGGCTGTACTTTGCTGAGATGGTACATGCTAGAAGGAAGATAGATACTGAATGGCATAATTTCTTTTTCACATTCTTAAATAATGTCAATATTATTTGAGCAAGATAAACAGGATACTTGAATATAAAGACTCAGTGGGTACTTTAAAGCAATCTTATCCTGATAGATCCTTCTTCTGTTTGGACTGTTTTATTTCAGCTTTATTGTATAGAAAAGAGTTCAACTTTAAAGATGGCTTTCTCAATTTTAAATATTGATGGTATAAATTAACATGATACTTTATTTTATGCTTATTTAATAAGGTGTATCTCTTTACTCATTACTAGATCACCTGTTCCTATCACAGACAGAACTTTGGTACCCTGTCTAGCATTTAATTCTGGCTCATTCATTTCTCATCCATTCAGAGTTACATAGGTATGCAGAATTTTCTGTGAATCTTATGCTAATACTTATCATTGCAATATAGAAGATCTACCTGAAATTTTAAAAACAAATGAAGCTCTGTATCAAGTTGTTCTGACTAGTATTGTATCACAGATTTCACTTGCAGATTTTAATAGGCTATAACCTACAGTTCTTAGTCAAAATCTCATTGGAGAATAGGTAGAAAATTAAAGTGAAGGAAGTCTTACCTATTCATCTTAGGTCATGTTTAATGTATATTAACAGTGCAGTGCTTACAAGATCTGATGCCAATTTTTTTTGTAGTAAGCTAGTTACAGTTAAAAAAGGAGATAAAATAAACTCAAAATCATAGCCTTTATACTAGGACACTTGTAGGGTGAATTCAAAAGTATTTTATGTCCTCTTTATTCCAATGTAGAGGATTAGTCTTATTGCAAACAGAGGAACTCAAATTTGTGGAAAAAGAAACTACAATACGATAACAGCCACACAGTAAGCTGTCTCAGATCATGCTGTAATGAAATAACATCTTTGCCTGAGACCACTATTTTTCTGTCACAGGTGTCTTATCAAGGATTTTGAAAAGCGTCCTTCAGTCACCCATCTTTTGGAGCATCCATTTATTAAACAAGTACATGGTAAAGATATGTCTCTGCAAAAACAGCTGGCTGAGCTCATCCAAGAACAACAGCAGCTGGGTTCTACAGCCAGAGCAAGGTAATGTACAGCATATATGCTGCAGCCCTCCTTCCTCACTGGTCCTGGAAGCACAAGTTGAAATTCTGAAATGCACAGACACTTACTGTTCAAGTGAGCATATCAATGTATTGACTAGCAGTATTATCAGCGACAAGTGCTGCGTGCCTTGTGAATGCAAGAGACATGTTACGCCATTGATACTTTCTAAAGCAAATTTGACCAGCCGTAACGCAGCTGTCTCCTTAGCTGCCTTTCTCCCACTGAACTCTGTTCTATTATGTATTCACTTTTGACTCAGTCACAGAGATGCTAATCATTCCAGAATATTCTGGTCATGGAAACACTTACTGGCATGATGAAAAATTACATCATATTTTGGTAGCAGATCTTTAAAAATACAATCGTGAACAATGAAGTGAGTACTAGAAAAGGATAAGAACTGAACACAAGTTTGCTGTTTGACTAGATACTGTTAATAAGAAGGCTATTTGGTACTTAAGTTTTTTTTTTGTTTGTTTGTTTTTGGGTTTTTTTTTTTTTGTCTGTAGTTTAATAGTAACTGCTATTTTTCATTCAGCCTAGCAATTAATTCTAAAATATAGTTTAAAAGGAATGAATATTTATCAGCAGCAGTGGGATTTTTTTCACTTTTGAGGCTGATTGTAAATATGTCCAGAGGGTGGCAGAATTTCACTGTTTCAGAAGAGAATTAAATGCAAATGAACACACCTTCCCAAGCTCAGCAGTCATTCTGCAATATGAAATTTGTATAAAATGAGATAAGCTTGGGCCCATTATTATAAACAAATACCTACTAATGTTGGTGAAGAAAATGAAATGTCATGATTCATAAGTCGTAAGCCTCTATATACTTCTATGCCATAGGCTCTGCAGCTTAAACGTTAAAAGCCCAAACAGAATTGTACAAGTTAAAATAAAGAAATAGCTGTAAGTACAGTTTCAAGGTGAAGCTGACTTCTGTAGGTTTATTGTAGTTTGTTGTGTTGTTTTGTTTGGATTTTTTTTTGGTCTTTTCTGGAAGAATATACCAGGAGCTGCTTACTCTGGGTGAATCACAGAATGGTAGGGGTTGGATCTCTGGAGATCGAGCCCAACCCCCTACAGGGCAGGAGGGGTGAGGGAACTATGTTGGTGTTAGAGCAGAAGCTTCTGCTTTATCTAGCCTACTAAATGGATCTTTCCCATGTAACATCTCCCAGATCAGATTGCCTACAGCTTTGGGTTGACTGGACAGAAAGATATCAAGAGTTTTCACAGCTGTTGGCCAAATAGAAGATAAAGACAGTGAAATGATCCTTGTGCTAAGAGGAGCTCTGAAATGGATTCCTCATGAGATTCCAATATGTTATTCTGGGAAATATCACTATAATGTGGAGTGAGAAGGAATCAAGACCAAGACAACATTTCTTTCCTTAAGCCTTTCCATGTGTTAACTGGGAGTGCTGTGACAATCTTCTATCCATTATGCTTTTGCATGACAAATGTAGGAACGATTTTGCTTCCCAACACCCCCCAGTATGAATAGTGCTCACCTAAAGGAGTTTAATTTCTTGTCCATCCTGCCACAGCCTAACTCATTTTAAATATTTTGTTTGCAAAGGGTGATTAGTTGCAACTTGTGTGCAATAGCACCTTCAGATTGTAATGGTGAAGGGGACTCTATTGCAATCGGTTTAGTCCTAATCTTATCATCCCTACTAGTCTAATTTCTATTGTTGACACTAATGCCCCTAAATTTACTTGACCAACTACTCCCAGGTTTCCTGTCTGAGGTTGTTCTTTGAGACATCTTTCCCATCATTCTCCATTCACTGTTCATACCATTTATTCTTGAAGCTTTGTTCTCTGTTAGAGTCAGCTTCTTATGTCTTGTTCCTCTACTGCTCCAATAGCTTGTTTCTAATCTCTACCTTCTTCAGCAAGTCCTAGTCCAGGTTCTTCTATTTCTCCAGACATTTTGTTCTTTCTCATCACTGAATTCACCTTTCCTTGTCTGTTACAGTTGCTCTTCTACTCTTAAAGCTTTACTCTCAGCAGACTTTGTATCCATCCTATTCTTTCCTGGTCTCTCAGTTTGCCTTTTTGGCCATGCCTCTGAATGAGGTGGCTTTTTTCTCTGCCAGTGAACGATAAAAAGGGAAATACGAGATTGCTGGAGAAACAGTCATCTTTGCCTTCACTTTGAAGCCAGGGGGCCTTGCTATTGGCTTAACTTTGAAGCCAATGGGCCTAACTGCTATTAAAGAACATCTTCCTGGTTGTTGTAGTTATACAGTGGTATCCTTACTTGTTCTTTGAAGCACCAGCCCATTTTGATGAGGGACGAGAGTATGTTCAGTGAGGACAAAACCAGAACACATATTGTTGTCTCTCTGCCATGAGATAACTTAGTAGAGAGCTTCATACTTTATTATTGCCTTTAGGTTAGAAATAATAAAAAGAGTTATACTAGTAAAAGATTCAGTTTTCAGTTTCAGAAAACTCGGCCAAGATACCACCCTTTCCACACCTGCAATGAGTAAGAAGATTCTTTTTTTAATTTGTTGGCCTCTTTTAGACTGAAATCCTTGAGTTTTCCCATGGTCTTGAGTGAAGCTGAAATTTTAGCAGCAGCACACCAGTCTTGCATTGCCTATTTCTTATACCCTCAGGGGGAAGTTTGTGAGAAAGTCCAGTGTCATGGATACATAAGGATGAGCCCTGGGTATTATCTCTTCTCCATATCACTTTTGTAAGCCATCAATTAACTGTGTATATTTTATCTGGTTTCTAACAATACCAGAGCATAAATGCTAATTAAGAGCAATATACTTTTTATTAATATCTTTGCCATAGAAGCACTTGCATGAAGTTCAATTGTAAGAAATGTATTCACTGTTAAATAACCCACTAGTTCTATTTTTATAAAAGTTTCTTAATCCTTAAAAACTAGGGCTTTGTACATCAGTGTGTTGCTTCACATATATTCATTCCAACAGTGCTGAATTTTTCTTTCTCATCTATTCTAAAGTCAAATATATCACTTTTTAACACATGGATACTGATTTTTAGTTCATCTTGGAGCCAGATTACTCTTACTACCCCCATCAATATATAGCTTCCTTTAGGCAGGAAGCATTTCTTAAAATCAGAGAGGATGCTGTCACAGGCTTTTGCTCATTTTTGGTTTTTTTTTACTTGGCCAATCCTGTACTCATGCAAGGAACATGAAATACTTACAGGTTATTCTGATTCTGATGTCTTTGTGCATAGCTACGTGAGAAGAAAAAATTTAATTCATTCCTAAAGACTTGCACCTCATGCAGCATTAAATTGCAGAATGAAAAAAAGTAGGAATCTAAGTTACAGTAAGGTGTGACAACAGAACATGCAGTCATTGGTCAGGAATGATAAGCAGAATTATAAAAATGTTTTTGGTACAGTGATAATAACTGAGTGTGGGTAAAGACTGTGGATAATTCTGTATTCTCTAAGTAAAGAAGGGTACACAAGTCAAGCTGACAGTAATCTTGATGTATTTCAGGGATAAGTTCTTCAAGAACGAGATTCATGCTGGTAAAACACAAAGAATATTTAGACACCCTCTGAGCTATAATACAAAAGCATGGCTTGTGGTTTATTCTTTATTCTTGCCCTGAATTACTGTGTAACCTCTGTTATATCACTTATCCACAATATTTCTCTCTTCCTTCACTTATGAAATGGCTATTAATAGCTTCACTTAATACATTATACCTACAAAAAATAGACAGCAGTTTGTGTGAGGCAAGAACTTTGTTAGTTCTCACTTAATAGTAAATATTTGCTCTGTTTGTATAGATTACATTTTTGTTAAACAGCATTTGAGCGTGTTTGACAATCCATCAAGGGGGATTATAAGAGAGATGCTCATTTTCCAAATATGCCTTTTGATCTTTTGAACTCATTTGTGTGGTTAGTTGCTTTTTTGATTCATAGTACAAGAGATTCCAACATCAAGGCTGATTGCCAGCCTGCTGAAGAAAGGCGTAAGAAGGGTGGTAATCTAGTTCTGAATATTTCTAAATGTTAAATGACTTTTTGTGCTGTCTACATTAGCAAAAAAAAAGTACTGCAAAAAATGGGTATGTTCTCTGGAGTTTGTTTATAAACATCAAATGTTATCCCCCCTTTTTTTGTCCTTGTCAGGTCTTAATCTAAATCTGGCAAAGCTGGCAACTCGTTCAGTGTTGAAAAAGTTGAAAAACATATGTCAAAACTTCCAAAATCTTTTAAGCTAGGCAATATTTCAAGTTCCATAAATAATGTTTAAAAATACCATGGAATTTGTCATGGAAAAATTTAAAAGGGAAAGTACAGTTTGGAACCCCAATATTCTGTCTGTTGTTCCAGGCCTTCCTTGAATAAATTTTGATAATAAAGTCTTGCATCCTTCCATTTTATTGCATAAAACACCAAAATATAAAATGTTTTAGTGGCTTATGAGTAGAAGCAGGATTTTTAATGTTTAACTGAAGGTTTTAAAAGTACTGACCATCAGCAGAAGTGAATTAAATAAAAATGTTCTGTTTTGGTTTGGTTTGGGTTTTTTTTTTTTTAACTCTTTGAATGTACAACAAAAAAATTATTTATGAACAATCTTAAAATAACAGGTTGCTCTACCCAGTATGTCATGCAGGAGAAAGTCTAAAAAAACAAAGTCACAACAGCATGTGAGGTGGAGAAATTAAAATGTAGTAGCAGATCTATTAACTGCCTTTTCACTGTGGTGGGGGAGCAGAACGTCAAGGAAGTACAAGATTAGAAGCTTAGAATTACCAGGGTAATATTTTTATAAGCCATCGTTCAAAATTTTAGATACTGTGGGTCCTCATGTGGCATTTGGCTGTATCTGGAGTTAATGTGGGGCAGGTATGTGAAATGTGGTAGATCGATCTATAATAATTTTAAGGTAACCGAAACATTTAATAATTACCAGTTGCCATCTACATTTATTTTGTTAGCCATGTCTATCAAATGTCACAGTAGCTAAAGTTGAGCAAAACCATGGTCTCTTATATTTCCTCAAGTGTTTAATAACTCCTTGCCTGAAAATTCTATAACTGATTTGATGTTTTAGAGTTCACATTGATCAAGTATCGAATGGTTTTGGTTATATGGTTCAAAGTGGTAGTTTCCCAGGTGTTACCAGCTTTGAATGGGCCAGCTCCAGTTGTGGATCATTCTTCTCTTGGATGTTTTCATACACACTAGGTAGCTTGCCTTCCTGTCTTTGAATAGGCTTCTTTATAGGAATCAACCAGAAAAGGTCTACCAGCCTCCAGTTTCAATTTTTAAAAGAACTGAAATCTGCATTTGCATGGATAAGGTTTTAAACAAGTCTACTGTAGACAGTAAAGAGTTCAATTTACTGTTTTGTGTACACTGGGTCAGTGTGCTACTGCTGGTCACCATTTAGAAGACTGTTTCTGTAAAGGGGAAAAGGCAGTTATGAAACCTTGCATTTCGAAGGATAAAATGCAGATGTGTACATCAGGAAGAATCAGACTTGAAGAAGCCTGGAAAAGAAAGTAAAAAAAGGAAAAAAAGACAAAAAGAAATCTAAGCATCTAATAGTTTGAGAAAGGCAGGTATGTTCAGGCTACCTTTTCAAATATTAGAATGAGAGTACGGTGGCTTGGCAGCTTCCCCCTACTTGTTAGCCAGCTGGATTACAGCAGCAGTCCATCCAAGGAAGTAATTCTTGCAACCAGATATCGAGCTTCTCTGCCAGCTCACATTTCATTTTGAAAGCAATTAACTGCAAGGAACTTGATTGCATCCAGACAGTAATTTCCTTTGGACTCAGAGATAATAAGAGAAACAGAACCAGAAATAGTCCTCTGATGCTATACACAATGTAATTTAATACAATTCTTCTAGCCTTCATCTATATTAATATTAGGCAAATGAGTTTAAAAGTTTGGTGGTGGTGGTGTTTGGGGTTTTTTTAAATCACAAAGATACTACGGCCCCCAAAAGTAATCCTTGGTCTGATTATAGTGGATGTATTTTACTGGAGGTTGCACAGATTTTTGTTATAGCTGCAGCTTTTATATTGTAATTAAGGCTGTGTCAATGTTTCTATTATGGCCTCACTTCAGCAAATTACTCCAGGCTCAAACTTGATGTACAGGAGCAAAATTCACTCTTTGAAAAGCACAGGAAACAGGCTTTGTTTCTCTGTGTGGCATCAGCACACTTTCCATTCTTATTTTCTTTCTCATTGTGTTGAGCAATTTGCTTGTAAATCCCAGTTTGGATGCAATTAGTTTTAAAATTGGCAATAAAGCAGAAGTAGTACAGAAATGGTTTTCCCTATGTGAGTCAAAAAAAACCCAAACCAAAACCAAAACCCCAACAGTAAACATAAATGCTGAACTGCACTGAGAGGCCAAAGTAAAGGCACTCATAAAAGAATGTTTGGGGTGGAGAGGAAGAGAGATCAGAAAGGAAGCTTTCTAATTAATGTAAAAATTCTTGGTCACTGTTTCTTTATTCCTTAGGTTGGACTTGTTAGCACAATGACTTTTCAATCTAGAAGTCTGTGTGGTCCCTTCACCATCCTCAGCTTGATAGTGGGGTCATGAGCATATAGCTATTTACAGTTCACCTCTATTACCATGGCTTCTGTCTAGTACCAAAAAAAAAAAAAAAAAGGTTATTTTCTTTCAAATTATCTCTTCCCAACAAGTAGAACAAATTGTTCTCGTGAGGGAAAACTGCTTCTTGCATTTTGCTCCTCCTCCAAAATCCAAAAAAACCTCTGTCCCTTCCAGCTATTCATGATAAAAAGGCCAAGGGAAGGTGCTTGGAAGGATAGAACATTTTTCAACAGACAGTGCTCATCACTTGAGTTCTGCAATAAATCTAATATCGCTCTTCAGTTTTGGTACTGTTAGATACCTTGAGTGAGTAGCCCTGCATGCTACTTCTTTTTGTCAATGAAGAGGCTACATCCTCCAGGTGATGATTCAGAACATTGATGGAACCTTAAGGCAAATGACCTAACACCTTTGATTTTCCTTCTGCTTGCAATGTTTGTGTTTTATATGTCATCAGAAAGGAAGAGTAATTTAAAAAATGGCTGATAATTCTACTTTTTAGGCAAAAAACACACTGACATTTTTTTTCCCCAATTAAGACTGTTTCATGCTGCTTTGTAAGTTGTTTTTGGTTTTTTTAGTATTTTAAAAGCAGATTGTATTTCTGATGTAAAATTGAGGAAAAAATTAAAGGTTACTGTCTGTATTCTTCCTTCCTAGCTTGTCAATATATCTGCAGGACATAGGGTCAGTACAAAACTGATGAGGCCAGCAGGAGATTTGAAGCTAATGTGATATTATGGTCCTAATATCCCCTTCCTAATCGTGTACTTAGGAAAATGAGTTAAGCATGAGAAAATATATGCACATAATATATACATATGTTTTACTTCTATGTGACTAAGACCAATTACCTTAGTTTTCTGTTTATATATACTGTTAAAAGAAAAAGACCTTTTCCAGTGAAAACAATGTATTCTTAAGGAGAAGAAACAGCAGGAGTTTAATACACAATCAGATAACAGATTAGTTTACAAAGCCATTCTGCAATTAGAGATGCTTAGGTTTGAATGTGTCCTCTTTCCCCTCCTCCCTGCACCACCGGTAGGTACAACCCTACTTGAAGCTTGCTGCAACTTAATATTGTGGCTATGGTGGTTTGCTCCAGGAAGAAAAAGTTTCAGAGGTACATTATGTTAGCTATAATGTCTAACCATTGCTTTGGTACTTACACCTCCATGAAATAAAGCAGCTGTTTAAATACTGGCCTCATTTGTAGACTGAAGGGTGTTCTCTAAAAGATTTACATTATTTCCAACAGCATTTTTCCCTGCAGTAAAGAGATTGAATTCTGGTTTGAAACAGAAACGACAATTAGAAAAAAACAGTAGTACATTATGCCAGTGACATGCATGCCTACTCCTTTGAGGACCTGACTTGTCAGCAAAGTGCAATATTCTTGAATGTAGTGACTGTTTAAAAAACAAACAAACAAAAAACAAACACCAAAAAGAACCCACAGCCTACCACTTAATCAAATGGAAAAAAAAAAATGAATGGAATGGAACTTGGAACAAATTCACATGATTACCATGCTGCCCACTGGAAATAATACCCACAATTTTTCTTTCCTAGCTTCTTAATTGTGTTCTCCTTCTTTCATTTCTTCATGTGTACAAGATCAAGCGAACTACCATCTCTGGGAATGTAAGATGTAAAATATAAGTGTAACTGTCAGAAAACCAGCTATGGCCCAACTATTTTATTTCCTAGCTGAAAAAAAATTTGCACCAGTGTTTTTAGTTACAATTCAAATAAACCATTACAAAATAGTTTTCTGGAACTCATCAAGTAGCCATAATTAAATAAGGAAAATTAATAAAAATATACATAAAAATATTAGCATCTTTAAATTTGATTCACATCTATCAGTGGAGCTGTGCTCATAGCTAACACTCTTCTTCATTAGAGGCTTTCTGTGCAATAATTCTGATGATGTAATAATAGCTCTTGCGTATGAAGACCTTCTCTTTACTGAATGAAAGCTGATTAGCTTCGCATATAGAAGTTACATAAAGGGGAAAAGAGCAAAAGCCTCAGCTCATTCTTGAAACAGGATTCCATGAGTATATGATGATATGATTAAAGAAAAGTTATGCTACATGTTCACATTAACCTTCAACATTATAGATAAACAGTGTTTCTTGCCAAGTCACAGTATCATTCTGTTAGTACTTGATATAATGTTTAGAATTGTTTCAGGATGTATGGTCATGTGATTCCTACTTTCTACATGGCAACCAATGCAGAAACAATCTGTCAAGGACTGTCACTGAGGATCAATGCTAAATGTTACTCAGCAGGATGCAGACTGTATCTCAGTGGGTGTCCTCCTACTCTGCTTTGATTATATTTGTTGTAAAGAAAAGCCTAGTTGTGCTTACAGCATTCATATTTCACCCTCTCTGTGGAAGACATATTACAGCTTCTTGATTTGTCCCTGTTTCAACAAGAAGTGTTGTTTAAAAACATAGACACAGCATTTTCAGATTCCTTCAGTATAATCTGATTATAAAGGGGGTATGTGACAGTTTGTCTCTGCTGCTTATTGTGTGGCTTAAATCTCTGAGGACAAGCCAACTGAACATCTATACAATTTAGAGTCTGATGGCAGCTGTGGTTCAGAAATGGTGTTTTGGACCAGATCTAGGGTCATCTGAGGAGGCACTTTGGCATACATCAAGGTAACAGAAGGATTTTCTGCTATATATTGCTTCTTGTAACTTCGTTAGATGACAATACTATAGGCTGGGTATGTGGGGGGAAGCTAATTAATTAAGCAGAGTGGTAAGTTATTAATTTAGAGTGAGAAGGGAAGGGAAAAGAGGGATTTTATTTTTTTTTTTTTAATACTTTACTGTGTGAGTAGGAAGTAGTAAGTCCACAGATTAATCTTCATCTCTGAACATTGATAAATAGATAGGGTTATATATTGTGAAAGAGAAAACTGATATTACACTGGACAGACAGATGGCCTGTTGCTTTTATAAAAGGATATTTCAAGCAAAAAATACGTATTCAGGAAGGATGTGTTTTCCACATGACAGAAGCACTCACCCATGAATTCCCATTGCCTCTTAATGTTTGCTGTCTTTGATACTGTTTAATAACACTGGTGCTCTACTAAAAACTTATAGGCATGAACGAATACATACTAGAAGACCTTACCATGTGGATGGAGCTGACAAGTACTCTCTAGATGATGATCTGGTAAATCTAGAAGTTCTAGATGAGGTACTGTACTGTCTCAGTAGCAATTTCTGACAATTGTGCCTCATGTTTTGCCTATTTCTGCATTTTAGGCTTCTTTTAACAGAATGAGAAGAGTTCCTTCTTGCAAGCTTTTGTCTCACCATGCCAAAGAGTTGTCACATGACTGATCTGCTGTCATCACTTCGTTAAAATTCTATATAGTGACATAAAAAGAGTAGCAATAAGTCCTATTATGTGGAAGAATTTAATTATGAGTAATGCTAATTTTAATTATTTTGTGAGTTTCTTAGGATGAGAAGTCTAGTCATGAAGATCTAGATTTAAGTGATCTTTCCTAAAACTGATGGACTTATATAGAATATGTTATTTACAGCTTCTGTGTAAGAAGTGATTAAACAGTATTAGTTACATATTTCACTCTATCACCTATATGCAAAGTATCTGTAAATTTTTGTTTTGATCCTTAAATTTCATTCAAGCAAGAAAAAGACATAATGCTAAATTATGTTAGTGTCATGTTTAAGACAGTCTCTTACTACAATTTAAAATTTAATCCTTGGAAAACTATTACTCTTGTTTCATATTTAAATAAAAAGCTAAAAGGAAATTTACTATTAAGTGCAGCAATAATGTGCATGGCCATTTTCTCTTCAAAAGGTTTCCTTCCTGGGCTGCTATAACAAAATATATACTGATTTGGAAATAGGAGTTGCCATTTGACTTAGTTTTGTGGCATTAGCAAGAATTTTGAAAATATTTGTTTGGTTTTGTGGTGTTTGCATTTGGAAAGTAATTAGTAATACTTACAAGCATTTCTTAATCAGTGTTCTCAGTATATTTAGAAAAACTTTCCTAACTGGGAAAATACCGTTTAACTGTCAAACTTTTTGTAATCTTCTCAGGATACAATTATCCATCAGCTGCAGAAACGCTATGCTGACTTACAAATTTATACTTATGTTGGAGACATTTTAATAGCCTTAAACCCCTTCCAGAATCTCAGCATTTATTCTCCTCAGGTAAGAGAGATTCCAATCTGTGGACAGTACTCACTTTATATTAACACCACTGACTAAAATACCTAACTGATGGTGGAAGCCAGGAGCACAGACTAAATCCCAGCCTCTTCTTTCTCCAGAAAAGTGTGGCTACAAATATTATTTATTTATTATTTTTTAATTCGGTCTCACTTGATTTCATTCCTTTTTGCTTGGTGGCACAAATTCCACAGGAGAGATGAAGATTATGCCAGCCACAGCTGTGCCTGTTCTCTGGCATTTGGGGCTTTCTTCTGGAAACAGAAGATGGTTATATGAACCTCCTCAAGCGGAGGCTAGTGCTTCCTGAAGAATTGCTCTATTGCATTATTGCATGTCCTGTGTCATCAACTGCTGCTTAAAAGAAACAGATGAATCAAATGCTGTAAAGATAAAAGCAGCTTAATTCCTTACAAATATGAAGAGGGGTGGAGCAAATAAATCAGTCTCCATGGGTGCCTAAATCAGGGTTGCAGGTAAAGATGCCAGATTTCAGATTCCCTGTTACCTTTCAATTTTCTTTTGTATAGGTTGCGTATTTCCTTGGTTGAATGCTTGTGTTTGAAATTCTGTTATTCTAGGTGATTCAGTGGAAATTCTGTGGTAAAACAGTCAACTACCTTCTCCTGAACAGGCAGAAGATAGTCACTATCCTCTTTTTAGGTCTTAATTTTGTAGCTAAGTTGTGTATTTTGACTGTTGTGTGGGTTTTTTTTAAATTTAGTTCTCCAAGCTTTACCATGGTGTGAAGCGTTCATCAAATCCCCCCCATATATTTGCCTCTGCGGATGCTGCCTACCAAAGTATGGTTACATTCAGCAAAGATCAGGTAAAACCTGTTCATCTTGGTTTAGATTTCATATTAATCATACTGCAGCTATACTGGCTATGGCTAATGTTCTGTTGTGTTGTACTTTGGGAAATGTTTTCTTTAAACCTTTTATTCCTACATCAGTAAAAACAGAGCAGAAATGTAGTCCGGTTTGAGAGTTCTGAAGAGGACAAGGTGGCATAAAAGAGACTAAGAGGTCAAAGAAGGTGATAGGATTACCTGACAAATATTGTTTCCTGGACACCCATGAAGTCCTAGCAGTTGACTCCAGCTGCAGAGTGTTGCTGTGTACTCTGATTCTAGGCTGGCTTGCACTAGTTGCTGTAACAAGTGACACCTTTGTAAATTTGGAGAGTCTCAGTGCTGTAGAAGATTAACAGAGTTTGAACCACTTCTTCTTTGTCTAAAGACACTATCAAGCAATGGATAATCAATTCCTTTAACAAAAAAAAATGTAGGGCCTATTAACTATTTTTTTCAGTAAAGTATATTAAGGATAGACCTCACATAAGTGTAATAAGGACACAAATCCAGTTATATAGCAGTAATTTTAATGAGAATGAAATACCATGCTGTTGAAGTTAGATTTCTTTTTATTACATTAAGTTTGTAACTTTGTACTCTTTCTAATTTGATGTGCTGTATGTACATGAATATTTAGGTCTAATAATTATTTTTATTTATAAAATCCTCCCGATTTTACCCTGCACATCACATAATGAGTCACAGAAAATGTGGTTTTTAAATCACAAAACCAGAAGAAAATAATAAAAAACTTGCAATCAGAAAATGCCAAGCAAAGAAGACAAATAGAAGGGACATTGAAGATGAAGAAAAAAGGAATTCTACTGAGTATGTGGAACTACACTGTCCTGAGAGATGGCTAGTACTTCTTTAATGACTTACATGCTCTTTGATGGAGGCATTAAAGAAAACAAGTACTCATGTAGAATAAGTTATGTGAGAACTTGTTATCTGGGGAAAAAAAATTAGTTTTGACATCAGCCTGTCAGGCTAGCTTTGTACATCTTTAATATTATATGTTTCATATCTGTTTAAGTACTAATTTGCATTTAGCTCTAAATCAGTTTCCTATCTTCTGTTTGCAAAGTATTACAGGTGCATGTTTATCTCCATTGCCTGGCCAATGTTATGTTGGTTCTTCGGGTAAAGGTGCATTAGGTAAACACTGTAGCCACATCAAAAATGTATTGATTCTGTTTGTTTTATCCATTGAGCTTTCCCTTGTATTTTCCTGTGAAGTCTGAAAATTGCCTCTGGGTCTAACATTTCTCCTGAAGCTGAAGTCAAGTTCTGGCCAACTCTACAAGAGTTTTATGAGCTCTACAAAAACTCATGGGCTTTAAATGTATAAACTGTTGTACATGGCTTCTCTAGTCACACAACGACAGTTGTTAGGTCTTGTAAGCCTTTAAATCCATCATTGGGTTGTCTGCATCCAAGAACAACAAAAATATGCAACAAGAAGTAAACAAATTAGCTGCTGATGTCATATTGAGCACATTATTTAGAGTGGATCCCTGCACCTGCTGTCAGACACCACAGGACACTACCAGAGAACTGCTACACCTCTCAAACCTTTTCACAAAGCTCAGTTGTGTATGAAGTGTCCATTACATCAAGTATTTTAGGACCTTATATCTTCTCCTAGCCAAGTATCTTGTATGTTCACCGTGTGGTGCAAGTAATTTTCAGGTGTTTGAATAAAAACACATGAATCTATGCAACTGCTCAGTGTTAACTTAATTATCTGTCAGTTGATACTGTACCTTAGGTGGACTAATATTTGTGCTGGTGATCTGTAGATGAAACATAATAAATGCTGTTAGAATTCTTACTTGATAGGACCTGAAGTGTTCATGCTTCAGTAGTCAAAGTATGAACTGGCCCTCAAGCAAAGCAGCAGAGAGGAAGATACCAAGTGATTTAGACCATTATAGCTAATCCCTGAATCTGGAAGCTATTTGGAGAGCCTATAAAATACTAAGCGTTAAGGAATGCTGACTCAGGGGGAAGGTGGATATGTTCTCCCTGAATCATCCAATGAGCAGATGCATATTTTTCTGAAATGTTTAGATGCTAGTTTGCTGTTCTAGCTTAAATATCAACGTCACCTACTGACTGTTGGTCAGTTTATTAAATACAGCTGTAACCTGTGTTTCATATTAATTCATATGAAGTCAGTGCAATTTTCTGAACTTTAAGCATTTGAAACAAGCTGCATATAAGCATAGCATGTGTTAGCCTGTAGACATGGTCAATTGTTTTTGTGTCTTAGCCCTTAGAAATTAAGTCACTGCTTCTTCACACATGTGCACGTTGCTATCAGGCATCATGAGACGCATTTTAGTAATCTAGAGAACAAATAATTACACTAAGCCTTTGCTGATCTTTCCTTACAGAAGGGAGTTGCAGAACCTGGCCCTTAAAGTATTTTGTAGTCTTGGTACTAAACATTAAATAGCAGACAGGAGTGGTAATAGCTGAAATCATCAATGTGGTGAGCTGTGCATTTAACTGTTTTGTTTTGGTTTTTGTGTTCAGTGCATTATCATCAGTGGGGAAAGTGGTGCTGGAAAAACAGAAAGTGCCCATCTGATCGTCCAACATTTGACCTTCTTGGGAAAGGTATTTCTTAGCCAATGAACAAATCTTCTCAACCCCACCCCCAATTTCCACTTTGTTTAGTCTTTAAGTATTAAAGCTGTTCACATGAATTGTCCCACTTGAGGTAGGGACAGAGTAATCATGCATATGAGACTATTGAATTAAGGTTCTAGAGCATGACCCCCACCAAGCCATTCCATACTTTTTTTAAGAGAAAGTGCCACATCCCAAGTGTTCAGTGTCTGTAGTTACCTCCAGTGTTTACAACATATACTGTTGTTCATTTATGCAATAAAGAATGGCAGATCTTGCTATGTCTTTAATCTTAGAAGCTCTTACACATTTTAATGCTACAAATAATGCCAGTAGTGCAAAATGATGGAAAAATCGTGTGTGTAAGTTTAGCCTTAAGTAGATGTGTTTAGTTTTTGATGGTTTTGATACTCTTAACTAACTATATGACACCTGAGGCAGAACAGTTGCAGAGAAAGAAAAATCTGTGGTTTGCCTACCTGTGGGAAACTTCCTCATCAATTTGTTCACTGCATTGTTGTATGAATAGAAAGGTTGATGCAGTATCTAAGTACATACAAGCATGAGAAAGGGATGCTATGCTTCTGAAGGAAGAGTTGGATTGTGGATAAGCAATGTGTTCTTTTAATGATCCTTCTGATCTGTATCTGTTTTGTCAAGGCAAATAACCGTGCTTTGCGTGAGAAAATTCTTCAGGTGAATCCTCTGGTTGAAGCATTTGGGAATGCCTGCACTGCCATCAATGACAACTCAAGTCGCTTTGGAAAATATCTGGAAATGATGTTTACACCCACAGGAGCTGTAATGGGGGCAAAGATTTCTGAATATCTACTTGAAAAATCAAGGGTTATAAAACAGGCTGTGTAGGTATATTAGTTGTCTGTCCTTTCACATTTATATAATGTTTGAATTCTGTTTAATTCTAAAAAAATGTTTATTTTAAATGCTTTCATGTCTTCTGCTATAGCAGTGATCCTTTGTACAGTGCTATGATGACAAGAATAGTCAGTTAGGTTGTTTCTGAGTGGAAGCCAGAGCTGCTCCATCCTTTGGCAAAATAGTGTGGCTGACTGGGCTTTCTGTGTTTCACAGTTGCTCATCCTACACCATTAAAACAAGTGGGAGATTTGCTACCTACTTCAGTGAGCTCACGATAAGAACTACTTTTACATTGTACAAGGTGCCACAAGAATAAACATGTGTGCTTTAAAAGGATGCTTCTTTTTTTCCAGGGGAGAGAAAAATTTCCATATATTTTATTATATTTATGCTGGCCTTTATCATCAGAAGAAACTTTCTGAATATAGACTTCCTGATAAAAAGCCTCCTAGGTAACTATCACTCACTTGTTTTAACTGCTTGTTGTAATTAGCTATTGATCAGCTCTTGCTTTCAATATGATGCCTTACAATCTCTCTTAATCCTTCCTCATCCCTTAAGGATCTTTTTTAATCCTCCCAAGCAAAGAAGAGGATGGACAATAAGGCTTTACATTATTTGTATTTGTTTGCAAACTTGAACTATTTAAAGAGGAGGCAGAAGAATCAGGCTTATTATTATGCAGCTACTCTCATACTTTCAAATCAGGGCAATTATCTTATGATTTCTCATTGTAATGCTTCAGCAAGAGCTCAGACTATGATTTGGAGTAGTGTTTTTTAATTGTGATTTATACTTTGGGTGCATCTGATCTGTATTGGGTTAGGGGTTGTGTGTGAAATGTTGGTAGGACACTAACAAATATTAGCAAAGAATAAACAACAGATAGTGTAACAGAAACACAAACTTGTTATGGATTAGCACCAAACTATAGAAGTGGAAGATTCTGAAATAAATATTCTGTCCAGTTACTGAGGTACAGGTGTTGAAATCATTGGAGGTTGTAATGGCTTATCTGCTAGTATGGTGCTTTCTTTCTCCCACTCTATTTAGATATATTGATAATGAAACTGGAAAAGTAATGCATGATATTGTTACTAAAGATTCTTATGGAAGACAATTTGAAGCGATTCAGCATTGCTTTAGAATTATAGGATTCACTGATGAGGTAAGACATCCAGTTGCTCAACCATTTTAACCTTTATAAGAATTGCCTCCAGTGCTGCCTATGCACAGGCTGCCTTTGGGTTTTGTGGATGTACATCTGTGCCACAGAATATGTGAACTTTCACAATGAACTGTGAAAGCATAAATACACACTCAGAAAGCAAGACCAGCCTGAGGTCTCTTTTGGTTCTCCAGCAAGTCCATTCACCATTATGTATCACAGTTTTCTGTGTCAATAGAAGCTTACTTGAATTTGTAGAACTTGGTCTCAGAGCAAGCTACAAGCTTTAACGGCCATTTCAGTGCCCACCTAATTGGGTTCCTTAAAAGAGCTTCTTGACATCTTTTACAGGAAGTGTACTCAGTGTACAGAATTCTGACTGGAATCTTAAATACTGGAAATATTGAGTTTGCTGCCATTTCTTCACAACACCAAACAGATAAAAGTGAAGTTCCTAACCCAGAAGCCTTAGATAATGGTAAATAAATTTTAACATTGTCAGCTTTGTAAATGCAATGTGACTGTATTTATGAGAATCTCTTACCTTGTGGTAACAGTTGGGACAATGCTGGTGATTTCCACTGCATAATCACAGTTGTGTATCTTTTTTCCACTGTCTTTTAGCTGCTGCGCTACTAAGTATTGGGTCTGAAGAACTTCAAGAGGCCCTAACCTCCCACTGTGTCGTAACACGAGGGGAGACTATTATCCGAACAAACACTGTGGACAAAGCGGTTGACGTGCGAGATGCCATGTCTAAAGCACTTTATGGCAGACTCTTCAGCTGGATTGTAAATCGTATTAATACGCTGCTTCAGCCAGATAAAAATATATGGCAAGTCACACATCACTGAATCATGTGTATTTACTGTGCGTATGTCTTTGATGGGTTCATCCATTTGTATATTTTTGATTTTGCAGAAAAGGTGCTGTGTTTATTTTGGCTAAGGCTTCAAAATGGCTTTCATGCTGTGATACTGAATGCTGTTTCCAGGACATTAACCCCAAAATTTTCCAGGAGCTGAGTGGAATTTAGCTACTGAAGTCAGTGGAAATTGGGTTGTTAAAGTGCTGTACAAATTTTTGAAAAGACACTTCCTGTGTACTGAACATAAAAATCATACCAAAAGCTGGTAAACAATTGGAGTACACTGAAAAACTGTAGTTATGTACAGCCCTTACAGTCCTTCTGTGTTTGTAAGCTAGTAATAAATATGGATTATTAATGTGGTGATACTTGAGATGTGAACAATTTTTATTTTTCGTAATTCAGAAATGTACACATTGTACATCCTTATGATTTCACTGCCAGGTACTGATCCGTCTGCTTTGGTCTTTACGAGCAGCTGTAGTTTTTTAGAAACATGAGAACCCCTTAGGTGATGAGATCTTTACCTGGTACTTCACCGTATCATATAAATATGTCCTCATCCATACTTGCAGTTCCAGTGATGATTGTGATCTGAGTATACTTGAGCGAGCTCATGGGCTCTTCACAGTCCAGCTTGTAGCAGCAGCAGACTTGGTAATTACCCTTCTGACTGAGTATAGCAAAAAAAATACCATTAAAAGCTTGACACGTTTTGCCTGCCTGGAGGAGCAGAAAATAGGCAGATCCCAAATAAAATCTATTGAAACCACCTGTTTTCATATGGCTGCTAACTGTCTATTACTAGGTACCTATGATTCTCCTGCCTTCTTCATGGAAATTTGCAAGAAGCAAGTGGAAAACAAAAGTGTTAACGATGCTGAGCAAATGCACAAGTTGTCTTGGATTCAAACACACTTTTTTTTTCCCTCTATTTTTGCAGCAGCTTGAATCAGTTATGCAATCTCAGTTACCATGTTTATTTTTATTTTAATTTGAAGTTGCTCATGATGAATTCTGTTTATATTTTCACACATGTAGCAATACTGAAAATGGGATGAATGTTGGGATACTAGACATATTTGGATTTGAGAACTTTGCAAGAAATTCCTTTGAACAGCTGTGCATAAATATTGCTAATGAACAGATCCAGTTTTATTTCAATCAACATATCTTTGCACTTGAGCAGGTAAGTTCAACTCCAATGAATTCTAGTTGAATCAGCTGTTGTGAACCCTAGGTCATATTCATTATAAACTATAAAATGGGTATATGATTTAAATGCAAGATAATGACATCTTTCAGTTGAAGTTTTGTAAATATTTTTCTTGAAGCCTATAGAGTATTGCTGTGTATCATAAATGTCCTAATAGTGATGTTTTTCTTTACTTGTTCAATATTAAAAATGTGCTGATGACTTTGTAGATGGAATATCAGAGTGAGGGAATTGATGCTACTACGGTGGAGTATGAGGACAACCGTCCACTTCTAGATATGTTTCTCCAGAAACCCATGGGTCTTCTGTCTTTACTAGATGAAGAAAGTAGATTTCCTCAGGCAACAGACCTAACTTTAGTTGGTATGTGCAAACAAAAATTTGAGAAAATAAATACACTTTGAGTTGACAGAATGACATCTTTACTCAAGTTTTACAAGCCTAATTGTCCTGATGAGGTTGTGCCATTTCAGTTGCATTTAGAGTACATTTTTCATTGTTCTCTACTTGTGTGTTTTCTGTTCTTTTTATCTTGCAAAAGTTATCTTATATATCAGGTGTCAAGGACTTATTCTTTCCAATGTGACAAGGAAATAACTGTCTTACCATTGTGTGTGAGGTACATCAAGCAGCATTTATCCCCATTTACTGAAGGCTGAGACATAGTAGAATCTTGTGTCTAGGACCACCCTGTGAGCAGCATTGGTGTTGAGAGTATAATTGAGATCTCCCAGACTCCTAGGCCCATGTTTATCCAATTAGAAAATACAGCTTCACTCCAGATTATCGCATCATAAATAGAAAGGGTGTGTTATTTCTGGTGTGCCATCTGGCTGAATATTTCCATTCCTTTAAGCATATTTTATGTATTTTTTAACAAATCTTGGTGCCAACTTTAAAATGTGCAGCACGTGCCACATTTAAAACTGTTGTCTTGCTTTTATTTACTAGAACTATGTTTTTCCCTGCAGTATGAAACAGAGTTCTAGTTCCTTCAATGGAATGTATAGCAGAGACTCTTGACTGTTAGTCAGAAAATAACATCTGTCTGTTAAATTGCATGATATATGTACAAGATTTTTTCACTTCTGCTAGCCTGAGTTGAATTTAGGTCACAGAGAGAATGAATGCTATAGTTTCATTCCAGTCCTCATTTGTGTACTAAAGCTATGGGCCTCTCAGTGGATCTTATAAATCAGTTAATACTGAATATTGAACCTGCACTTCCTTGGTCCAGTGCAGATAGAAACATAAAAATGTCTGGGTTGGAAGGGACCTCTAGAGGTCATCTAGTCCAACCCCCCTGCTGAGAGCAGGGACATCCTCAAC
>JANIJG010000573.1:0-23573 GCA_024611175.1 Megaceryle torquata | reverse complement strand
AGGGGAAGAAATTGTTCCTCAGCTCCAACCTAAACCTCCCCTGGGGCAGCTTGAGGCCGGTTCCTCTTGTCCTGTCAGCTACAGTATTAAATGTCTGCTAGGTTCCCCCACTCCTGGATGGGATCAGACTTTGGGTGACCATCAGGACAGTACTGGGCATGTCAAAACCCCTTCAACTAGAGGTAGAGGCTTTTACTAGAAACTGTTCTCCTTTTGAGAGCAGCATCTCACTCCCATTTTCTGTCCTGTAAACAATTTATTCCCGTTCAAATCTAAACCATTTCAAGCAAACACAACTGCTTTGGGTAAAGAGCTTTCCTCCAGAAGAGCCTCGCTGGCTGCCTCTGCCAGCGGCCGATAAGAGGCAGCCGCCTGCGCGCTCCCAGGACCACGCGTCCTCACAAGCCGATTCTCCGGCTCCGCTTCCTGGTGCAAGCAAAAAGGTGCTTTTGCCAACAGAGCTGCTTGGGAGGAAACTCATTTCTTCTTGCCTCGCTGGGGAGGGCCGGTGGGAAGCACCGGCTGAGCTACGGCACCTTTGCTGTGGTGGGATCAGGCTGTTGGGACCAATGGACCTTGGACCAGAGCTACTGGCCATGTGATGGTCCCTGGCTCGGGGGAAGGTACCTCTGAGCCCCCAACCTGGGTCCCCCAGCCCCACTCGAAGTACTCACCCACGGGAGCCCTCTCGTGGCCAGTTCCACCCATGGAGCTTTCACACAAGGTACTTTTTTTTTTCCCCCCAACTTCATGGTTTCCATGTACAGGAGACAGAATCATTGGATTGTTTTCATTGGAAGAGATCTTTAAGATCAATTCCAACCATTAACTATCCCCTGGCCCTCAGCACCACGGGGGGCTTGGAAACCCCTCCAGGGATCACGGGGACTCCACCCCTGCCCTGGGCAGCCTGGGACAGCCCTGGACAACCCTTGAAGTGAAGAAATTGTTCCTCAGCTCCAACCTAAACCTCCCCTGGGGCAACTTGAAGCCAGTTCCTCTTGTCCTGTTGCTTGATCCTGGCTCCAACCTCCTGTCAGGAGCTGTGAAGAACAATAGGGCTGCTCCTCCAGGAGCTGTGCCCATGGCCCTGCACTCTGCCCGCACAAGGCTGCAGTAGCCAAGGGCCGATGCCCAGGAAGGTGCTGGGCTGCATCGCTCCCCTGCGCAGTGCGTGGCTGGCTCCCAGGCACTGCAGGACTGGAAAAATTAGAAAAAAAAAAAAAAAAAAGAAAAAAGGAACTAATAAAAAAAAAAAAGAAAATTGACATTTAAAAAGCCCAGGTAATGCAGAAAGCTCCCTTGTCTGACTGGAACAACCTGGCCCAGATTTAGGTTTGCACCAGCCAAGTGCTGAAGTGGAGTTTTCCTCCCCCAGCAGCAGCGGCTCCCCCGCTGCGCTTCCCACCCTGCAGCCCACACGGCCGGGCTGGGCACTGCCAGGGAAAGTGCCCACAGGGTCCAGGCAGCCTGGGCACCACCTTCTGTGCCACCCATGGGAGCTGCCAGCCTCAAATCATCCCAAAAGCATGGCAAACTCAGTGCTTCTGCCAGTGACAAGCAAGTGGCAGCACTGGCATTGTCCCGGCCCTGTCCCCTGGCTCTGCCAAGCGTGGCACAAAGCCACGGAGCCTCCCCTGGACCACGTGCCACCCTGCTTTGTGCGGGACTCACCACGGTTCTCGGTTACAAACTCGCACCCCAGTTTTAGCTAAGACCCAAACCTGGCCTAAAGTTGCTGGGAGCAACTAAACCTGACCTCTGGAGGTGGCTCAAACCTGCCCCAAACTCCTCCCCGCTGGTTCAGCCGGATCCTGGAGACAGAAGCTGCAGGGAGAGGCGGTGGAGTCTTGGTACCCGCAGCTGAAGGGCTGCACTCTGGGGATTTCATCACTAATCACCCTAAGACATCTGCACAGAGACCCCCTTGGCCTGGGAGGCAGCCACAGCCCTCCAGTGTCACTGCTCAGGTCACCTGAGCCCCCGTCCAACCCCTTCTCCAGCCCACCCTTAAACCCTGTTGCTGGTTTCCCTACTTCAGGTGCCGTATCTCCCGGGGCTTCAGGCTGCCTCTTCCCGTGGCAGGCTGAGCCCAGGCGCTGGAGCTCAAAGAAGGAGCACACAGTATCTTACAAAGGAGATTTATTTCAGTTTAGGAAGCTTATATTACATGCATCGACTGAAGGCAGTACAACAGTTAACAGCAGGGCTGGGGTTTGTCCAGACTTCCATTAGTGTTTCTGGAACAAACCAGGCCGAATTAAAAGAATCTTTTGCCCCTTTGAAAATACAGCCATCATACAAGGAATGTGTGTGGTTGGTTGGTTTCACTTTATTTACTCCTCCCCTCCTCCCTGCCCTCGAGCTGCATAGAGCCAATGCTCCTGCTTGCCAAAAACAGAGGCAGAATTGGAAATAATAATAAAAATAAAAAATAAAATCTAACACACACGTGCTCCCCCCAGACACCTCTAATAAACCGCTGAGATGGGAGGACTCAATCTAGCTCTAGTCAGGGGAAAAAAAAATAAAACACAAACAGAACACGAGGAATAAAAGCTCTTACGACAAACCAGATGCAGTACCCTTTAATAACTGGACTGGATAAAAAGGGTTTTACACATTGTTCCATGAGATGCTACAGATTCCTTTCAATTAGTTCACTCTCAGTTTTATGGGTTGGGACAAGCAGCTGAATACACTGAAATATTGAAGTCTTAAAAATAAAAATATTGCATTCTTGTCAGTGTCTGCTGGATATTGCCTCATACCCACCAGAGGAAGGTCTATAGTGCACCGGAGATCGCAGCCTACTGTAGGCTTACTACCAAGTACAGATACACAGAAGCAGATGTAGTCATCAGACCAGGCTGGTGCTGCAGATGTCGAGCTGGGCTGTTTCCACGCAGAGGAAACCGGCTCCGACGTCCCCATTCAGTCCCCTGTCACCTGCGTGGCTTGGCCGTCTGAGGTCTGGTTGGTGGACTGGATGAACATGGGCTGGGTGATGTCCTGGCCTGCAGGCATGGTCACTTGCTGGATCTGATACAGTTGCTGGTGGAGACAGAAGCAGGGGAAAGAAACGACTGTCAGCTCTCCTGATACCCAGTGCCACACACAACACAGCATCCCAGAATCCCAGCATGGTGGGAGCTGGAAGAGAGCTCTAGGGATCATCTGGTGCCACCCCCCTGCTCCATCCAGCAGGGTCACCCAGAGCAGGGGGCCCAGCAGCGCAGGGTCCAGGCGGGTTGGGAATCTCTCCAGAGAAGGAGACTCCACAACCTCTTTGGGCAGCCTGGGCCAGGCTCTGCCACCCTCAACACCAAAGAACTTGCTCCTCCTGCTCAGGTGGAACCTCTTGGGTTCCAGTTTGTGCCCATTACCTCTTGTCCTGTCACTGGGCACCGCTGACAAGAGTCTGGCCCCATCCTTATGACCCAATGGAGTCAATTTGTGACAACATGTGGACTTCAGGGCAGCCTTTCCAGCCCCTGACTGCAAAGGGATGTAGCACCAATGAACTCCAGGTCCTTACCTGTCCATCTGTGAACTGACTGAACTGCTGCTGTCCTTGCTGGACTTCTGTCTGCGTGATCTACAAGGATAAGAGAAGGACAATCAATGATGGCACTTCAGAGAGGGTCAGAACCCCACTAACAATATTCTGCTGCTGCCTTTCAAGAGCTTTTAGACTTTTTCAAACTTCACGGCCCTGCCAGGTGGCAAGACACGGCTCACGCCGCTGGCCGCAGTCATGCTGGTGCTAACCACAAGTCAAGAGCAAAGGACAGGAGAGCTGGCCGTTCCCAACCAAACACAAGCCCGTCCTCCCCGACTTCCACGAGGAGAACGTGGCCTCCAGGACCACAGAAAAGCAGCAGCCTCCCTGTCCTCTGAAGGCGGAGGAGGATCCCTTAGTGACCAGTCTCAACAAGAACATGAGACAACCTGCTGGGCAGCAACGCCGGTCTCGATGCTTCACCGCAGCCATAGCTTTCCTGAGAGGTTGTGCGGCTGCTCCTCCCTCACCCAGCCAGAAGGAGCAGAAGTAAAGAGAAGGTTGATGAAGTTTTACCTGCAATCAGCTCAGAAGCAGCATGAGCTTTATACAGCGAGACACAGACACACGTACGTATATGCATGCACCTTGCACCGACAGGTAAAGGAGGCTTCCGCTACGCTCCTTGACTTTATTATTCTGATGAAAGTAACAGGAAGAAAAGAAATGCAGGAACCCTAGCCCAAGAGTTGGGAAATTTGGACTGGAATTTGCAGTTTCAGGAGCTAGGGAACAACACTTTACCAGTTAAGGTCAGCCCTGCCGTTAGAGTGCGTACCTGCTGCGCATTGGTTGCAAGCGTCTGGATCTGCCCCTGGACTACCTGGGTGCCTGACACAGGTTGGGCTAAGCGGATATACTGCAGCTGGCCAGCATTCAACTGAACCTGGAGACAAGCGGAGGGGGCGGGGAAAGAAAATTAAACAGATAACGGTGTAACCTGAAACACACAAACTTGCCTTCTTGTTTCCACAACAGAAGCCAGGAGTAATAGATGACACCGGGAAGCTTCAGCTGATTAACAGTTCGGATGAGTAACTACCACAGACCCTGGCAAAGCAAGAACCGAGTCCACAGAACTCTTGCCATTCTTGAAGTAAAACCCTGAGAAAGCCCAGCATTAACCCTTCCCCAGAGCAGGGGTGCTCCGTTAGTAGCTAAAGCACAGTAAGTGCTCAGTTGCGGAGAGCTCGGAGAGCACTTATTTTTTCTCTTTAGTTATGAGAATCGAGTTACTGCTTTGATGTATTGTTTCACATAAGGAAAATTGTTATGAGCTCACTGCACATAATGACACTTCTATTATATCCTGACACAAAATATTAAAGAATATATGGGAAATTTTCACATAAATAACGCCGGCGGAGATGACAAAACCCAAGGATATATTTGGAAGCTTTTAATGCGACTCTCTGCCAATATATGTCAACTCCCACCTGGCACAGCCCGATACTTTCTGTGTCGATATTTTATGTTTAACATTCAAATGCAAATTTATTTCCTACCACCCTGATCTTGCAGGGTTAGAGGCCGGGGGGGTGGGATACGCAGACAGCGTCATCATCGTACCCTGCGGCATAAGCGGCTAATACACCTGACGTTAACACACAGCTAAACATCTCTGAAGCAATAAAAGGGTCACCGTGGGATTGATGTTACGGTTGGAACTCTTCATTTCGTGTTATTTCACTTTAGAATATTTAGATTCGTGGGTTTAAGGTTAATTATAGATATGTATAGAAGATGCTTTGAGTTTTCTTCTTTTTGGAAAGGAGGACATAGAAAATACTTCAGAAACTGCTCCCTGACAAAGGTTCAAGCGCTTAGAACGTTGTCTTGGCATTGACAGAAACGCCACTGACTTCACCAGTTGTGCCTTAAAGCTCTGATATCATTTCAAGAGCAAATAAACTCTACATGAGCATAAACATTTCAACAAAGAATTTGCTTCTGCACCGAGATCTGCCGGCAGATCATGTTTTCCACACTGCGGGTCTCCTGCTCAGACTTTTAACTCTTTTGAGTGGGTGAAAGTGATTTAGAAAGAGCCTTCGTCCAGAAGCGAGAGTAAACCCCAAAGAACCTGTCCAGTGAGAGCAGGTGAAGACACAGATTGAGTGTAAGACAAAATTAACGTGGCCAAACATGCAATTACTATTTAATTGATGTGTACTCTTCCTTCCAGATTTTCTCAGTTTCTAAAAAAGTAAGAGTCACCTTTCCACAGGCAACCCGTGGTCCTAGAGCACGTGGTAAATCGTGGTAGTGGGCGGTGTCAGGAGCACGAAGACCAGCAGAGAGCATCAGCAAGATGCCCTCAATGCTCCTGCAATCGCCAGAGGCATGACCAGCTTTCTGAGAGGGTTTCCAACTGTCAGACTTGTGTTATGAAAGATTCTTTGCTGAACCCAGATACCAGAGTGAAAAGGAACTACAAGAAGAGAGTATTAACTCATCAAGAGAGAAGGGAAGCTCAAGGGAGAAGTGAGGCAAGCACGGCACAGCGAGCAGAAGGGCCAGCAGCACTGGAGAGAGTGAGGAGTGTGATTCTGTGAGACCAAACCAAAAGAGCTTTCCAGGCTGGGGCACTAAAAAGCCCTCGCAGCAAGCGCACGGCTCCATGTTCTATCTCACTGTGCTTGCTGGAGGTGAGCAAGGGGAGAGATGCTTCCTTCAGCACAAACTGTGATTCTTCAACACACTGCGATTAAGAATCTTCTTACTTGCAGTCCAAACAGTATCTCTGCTGGATGCAGAAGGGTGAGTTGTGACTGTTTCATCAGAACGCTGCTCCCACGTTGCTCTCTTTTGCAATCTTACAACCGTCAGAGACCCAAGTGCTCCCAAAGACAAAAGACACCACACTCTGGCACTTGGTAGTTCCTGTCTCACATCTGCAGCACAAGAAGCTTCTGAGGACCACTCGTAGCTGCCTGTTCCGAGATGCTCCCAGGCAAGAAGGCGGCAGAAGCTCGTGCTTGGCCAAATGCAGACCCTGATTAAAAAGCCTCCAGCCTCACACTCCTAGAACACGGGACCGCTCGCCACAGGATCCACCTCTGTGGAGAACAGGACTTTCTGCAGAAGGTTACAACCCCCTGACAGCTACTTTATAAAGAATCCATTCTCCTCGCAGATCTCCAAGTGTACTTCTTGGAGGGAGCTACAGCATTCACTGCAGATAACCAGCAGACAAGCCTGAACTGTTCTTTTATTGCTGAATCAAAGGAGGATGCTGCAACATTTGGTACTTTAGTAAGAGCCACTGAAGCTGGAGGTGGAGAACTCCTTCCAAAATGCTTTGAAGAACAAGTATCTTGAAGAGACTTTTGTAAGGAAAGGAAAAAAAACAACAAAAAGGAATGGAAAAGAACGCAGAGGAGAAAAAAGGTTATTTGTAGTAAACCACCATATTAGGCAAGCAATCCACCTCGTCCTGACCAACACCTTAAGCCAGGCACTAGGAATCAGCTGATCAGAGATGAAAGGAATTTGGAAGCGAGTTGGAAAAATCTGGCAACGCCCACGGCCTAAACCGTCTTCAAGATGCTACATCCAAGCACGAGCACTGCCCAGACGTACAGAGGCAGCTCAGCAAACCTCAAAAAGCAAGACCTGGGTGACAGCTCAGCTTTGCCACAGCCACAGGGACGCTGCTTAGGCAAAGCACAACGCTCGTCTTGGTCACTCGGTCTGAGCTGTGGGTTGCTGGTTAAATACACAGAACTGGACAGATTTTTTTTTTTTTTTTTCCTTTAAGAGGTGTGAGATTTTCCAGATGGGAACTAAAAGACCCAGCTTTGTTGTGATGATAAGTTAGAGAGAGAGGGGGAAAGGGTGACATTTTTTTGACCCACTGTTTACCTAGGACGCAGGCCAGAATGTTCCTGCTGATGCTGTGTACTCAAAATCCCATTCTTCAGGCCACAGCAGGTCTGTATTGATGGGAAAGCAAGGAGATATTTTCTGGTTCTGCAAAGCCGTTCCTCCAAAAAGCCCCAAGGATTTTGTAGAAATATTTCTTTTAAAATAAGAGTTTATTAATAACTCACAGATGGCACCTTTCCCACTCAGTCTGCCAGGTCATGACTTCAGATTGCAGCGGCAGAACCAAGTCAAGGCAAAAGAAGTTTATTCTGCTTTACTGAAACCGTGTTGTAGTAAAGAACTGCAGTCTATCCCAGAAATATTTTATTTATTGCTTCCTAATCATAACTATTTCGCTCAGGGGGAAGCACTGAGGGGGAGCAATGAGTCTATGCTAGATGGGTTAGATTTTTTTCCTCCTTCATGTCACACTGGGTTAGTTTCCCTCTCTAAGGGCAGGAGACACACCACTCAATCCAAACGTCCTCTTACAGTTAAAAGCATACATATACAGTCTCATGCCAGCGGACAGTTTGCTCACCAGACTGTCAGACGTTTCTACTGGTGAAGTCTTACCGGTATTTGTTGGATTTCTCCTGTATTGGTGATGATCTGCTGCATGACTTGCATGGTCTGCCCAGTTCCGCTCTGCGCCTGCTGGGTCTGGCCTTGGGGCTGAGCCTGCACTATCTGTACCTGCTGCCCTTCTCCGACCTGCATCGTCACGGGCGTGCTCTGCGTTCAAAACGGGGAGAAGGACCAAGCAAGCACTCAGCACGGGTCCAACAGCCACACCATACACACACTGCTGCTTCCCAGACCCACTGTTACTTGTTGATGCTTCAGTCTCACCACGAAGGGAACCCCAGACCTAGACGCCCATTGTTACTACGCTATCATGACCAGAAAACACATTTCTGTGCTGTTATCGACTGTCCCGACCGGTGAGAACAAGAGGCTACAATAAATGCCACGAGTTGAGGGGTCTGGGGACTCCGCCACCCTGGTTGCTCACCTGCCCTTGCTGAGGCTGGGCGATGATGATCTGTCCCGGCTGGATCGTAGTTGTCGAGGTGGTGGTCTGCTGGCCCTGCTGCTGCCCCTGAACCTGCACCGCAGCGGGCTGCTGAGCCAGCGTGAAGTAATACTGCACGGGCTCGGCGGGGGTCACAGCCTGACGCACCTCTTCCTGCAGCACAGGTAACAGACCGGTCAATGGGGGGGGAACAGAGGGACAGTCAACCCCCCGCCTCCCCCAAGCACGCTCCATGGGAAAGTATCTCTCAGCTCTTGTTCGTGACAGCTCAAGTAAATCGGAAATGATAAATCAAAGCGGGTTCCCTCATTTACTCAGCTCTATGGAAATCAAACCCATTTCCAATATCCTACGTATAATAATTCACTCGCCAATTTCGTTACGAGAAGCAAATGAGTAAAATTACCATAGCTGAAATCCACGCAGCTCCTCACCAGTAAATTCCATCATCACCTGTTATCTTCACGCGGGATGAATTGCAAATGCACCAGGAAGACTTACAAAGCCTCCTCTGCCAACAAAGCCCTCTCCTTAGCCTACGTGCCCAACGCAAATCTCACTCTAGCTCCGGTGTGAAACCCCTGGGAATAGAAGTCACTGACTTGATGGATACTGTTGTGCCTTTATTTATTTATTTAAATCCAGCTTTTCCAGAAGGGTAACAATTTCAGCTCGTACCGGGGCTTAACAGCCTGACTACACTGGTAGCAGGAATATCTCAACGGCCTGAAGAAGCACAAGACTCTGCTCCACCTCACTGTCAGAAGCACAGTTTTGTTTTATCTAAGCACCACTGTTTTGTTTTATCTAAGCATCTCTTTAGGAGAGGAAAGCCCCTTATGATTAACGATATTTTAGGCAAAGAAGTAGCTTTTCAGAGATTATGTTAAGTGGTAAGCCATTAACACTCAAGAATAAAAATCCTTAAGCTCCGCCGAGGAGCCGTCGGATCTTGCACCTCCCGGCAGAGGCAGCTCACCAGGCGTTCACTCCATGGCAGAAGGCGTAAACAATCCTCTCCCAGCCACCTCGAGTTCACAGCTGAGAGTGTAGGATGTTTACACGTGCTACAGCATGGTACATTCCAACTTAGACCAGTCCGCTCGACTCCCCTGCACCGACTGAGGCTTGCTCGGGGATTACCTTTGGTGCACCGACTGGACGGCAAAAGGAGAATTCACATTAAACCAGATCAACGTGTGTTGTCTAGATGGGCAGCAGGCTCAGGCAGAAGAGCCTATTTGCTTAGATGTCAGTCTCTCAGAGGGACAGCAACTAAAGAAGAGACTATCAGGAGGTTACACAACAACCTACCAGAAAACTGCCCCCCAAAGATTAAGCTGTTCCCAGTTGGCTGTAATCAAGAAGGAACTCCCGAGCCTGGCGCTCAGAGCAAACACTGGCACTACCCCACGGTACTGCGAACCCCGACAGCACTGCCCACACGTGCCAGTTCACCGATCAGTCCTACTCGAGTCATCAAAGCCTTTGGGGAAGGGATTAATGACAACATTTAAAATATATATATAATCAGCAGGGCCCGTCTCCAGTCAACCAGAAAACCACATGCACGGGGGAGCTGCAGCTCTTTCTGTGAAGCCCAGTGCTTAGATAAGTTATTCCTCGAGCACTCCAATCCTCAATTCCTGGCTGAATCCTGAACATAATTAAAGCAGCCAAGTACTTCTGGAAGTGTCTCTTCCAGGTGAAGCTGCATTTGCTACAGGCAAAAATGGTTTTAAGTCCAAATCTGCTCAAACTAGGTTATATCACATCGTTTGCCATCTTTTATTTTCAAGCCATAGCTTCAGTTACCGGAGCAACATAACAGTCACGGTTTCGTTCCCAGCTCCTCCACGTAACCAACACTAACTTGTCAAACAGTCTTTTCCATGGCAGAGAGAAAATACAGATTGTACCCGGGGCCAAAGAGCAGAGGCTGTCATCCTACAGGCAGCCACTTCTCAACACTGTTGAATCAAAGGAGTATTTTCCACTAAGCTACATTTCTATCTGTCGGGTATTTCTCCGTTAAAACTTCTCTTGCTGTAAGCAGTGCTTGTAGGGATTCAGCAGCGTTCACAGGCAGTGGGAACAGAACTCCAAAGCCTCATTTCAAACCAAAAACTGACTGGGTTTCACTGCTGACACAGTGTGATCCAAGAGACACAGCTCTGGGGTGGTGGATCACCACGACACCTTAACCTATAGGCATGACACACGCTATTAAAATCCTTCAGGCATTCACTTGATTACAGAACTTGAATGCTCTGTAATCAGACCATCCTAAAGTGAATCGAAAGGCTCCAGCGAGGAAAAGGTACGGGCAATGTTCTCCCTCCCAAACATGGAGCGCTTCTAAAAATAGCACTATAAAGTAGAGTAGCTGAATGAGGCACCTAAAAGAAAAAGAACTGAATTTGCAGTGCCAGGACTATTAACCTGTGTCACTTCAGGATTCAGCCAACGCGTTTCAGCTTATCGAGCGGAACCGACCGACATGGGGCTTTTCTTTCCCCCAAGTTAAGCAAAGCGCCCAGCGCAGGCGGCTGCTCTGCCTTTTTATTTAATACTGAACTAGAGATCTTTGGATAAACCATCCCCTCTGTGCTGCTGCAGGGACGGAGCAGGGAATCACTGGAGGAATCCAAGTCCACGATGGAACCGCTGGTCTCTATGCTCAGAGGAGGCATCTTTTTGCATGTTATCCAGGATTTAGATTGGGATAGAAGAAAAGACATCAGAGACAAACTTCCAAGTAAAACACTTGCCAGAAAGATGTTTCACAGTGCGCCAGCCTCTCCAGCAGCACTCACTGGAGAAGGTGTTTTAAGGACCACCTTGGATTTTTTTCAAAGGCTAAGACACCACAAACCTTCCAAAGTATGAGAAAAACAGTTGAAGGAATTGTTACAAATTGTTCTAAACTGCCACAATTTGCTGTTCAGAGAAGAAATTGCTCCAGCTGAATCCTGGGCAATGATTCCAGGAGCTGCTGAAGAAGGTGCAGCGCCGACCGAGTGGAGCTGTTCCCTAGAAGGGCTGTGCCAACAGCAGCCCAGCCATTTTATCTACCAGGCAACTTGTTACGAAGCAAGATGAGCAATTACTGACCTGGTGGAACTTTTAGCAGCAAAACACTAAGCTCTTAGGCAGTTAGTGTACCAGGAGCTGGATCTGTTTCTTTGTTCAGTTGAAGTGGCAAGACTGAGGTTTGACCCCACCTCACTGCGTCTTCAGCACCGTCTCAAACACAGGGAAACAAGTGCTTCATACAACACGACTCTCAGTTAAATTTCCAAGGTCTTGTGCTCAGGTGACTGCAGCAGCCTGCTGCTGTAAACATCCGACTGAAAGCTCCTTCCAACACCTCACAGCTTCCAGTCAAGGATGTTTACAGTAGCAACGACTGCCCCAAAGGCTGCAGGAGGTACCTTTAGTACCTTTAAGCAGAGGAGGGCTGCAGGAGGTACCTTTAAGCAGAGGTGTCCTTTTCTCCCTTTACAAAGCAAAGGATGCAGCCTCAGCATGCTTTTTGAAGTTAAATTTTTAACGCTGGCAATATTTGGTATCAGTTATTTTGTAGTTTTTGTCACTTAAATAAATCCCCAAGTCAGGCTTCTGTAGATCTTCACTCAAGCTCTACTTTCATTAAAAAAAGAAACCAACCAAGAACCTGAAAACTACTGTAAAAGGGAAAGGCACAAACCTCATCTTTAAAGCAGATTCTGTATTGCTTTGTCATTAGAGACAGAAATCACTCCAAGGAAAGGACAGAGAGCCCAGCAACCGCCTTCTGTCTCACCTGCCGCTTTGTAGGCTTCAGTTCATCTCTCGGAACGATATCGATCAGAAAGTCAAACTGATCGAACTTTGTAATGGCCACGGCGATGTCATTCCTCTGTAACAACACAGAGAGAAACACAGTCTTCAGCTTCAGAAGTCTGCTTTGTCACTGGATAAATAAAGTTAGCGCTTTAATCAATTATATTAAATTAATTGAGAATGTCTTCTCCGGATCCCAAGTGGTCAAGCCGGGTGGTGAGAACTTTTGTTTCAGCACCAACAACGCTGCCTCGTGCTGAGGAGGCCTCCAAGACGTGCAATAAGGAGGTGTCACCAGACTCAGGCTTTTACAGCCTTCTCCTCCTCACCCACCAGGCCTGACCAGGCTCTCCACAGCGGTACCGCTGCCATTCAGTACAGGGGGCTCGTGACAACCACCCTAAGCCTTTCAGCACATGAAAAAAAACCCAAAACCACCAAAACAAAGGTGTGGGGGGGATTCTCCTACAAAGAAAAAAAAAAAAAAAGAATGAAAAAATCCCAATGGTATCTGAAAAGAAGCTCTGCAGAAGGACCAGGGGGTGACTGCTCCACGTCTTTGTAACAACACAGGCAGAGTCTATGAGCTGAGGATGGGATTACCAGCAAGAAAAAAAAAAAAAATCAAGTATTACAGTGTCTTATCCAGGGCAGGGGAATCCCGAGAGGTGTTGAGAGAACAGGCTTCAGCTTGTAGAAGTGCAAAATGGTTAAAAGAAAGCACAAAGATTAAAACATACTCAGCAAACTGGCCAAGCACGTCTAAGAAAAAGGATGTGCAAGAGCCAACGAGTTTCTATGAAAAACTGGCAAGGGAAGTAGCTTCTTAACATGGCTTAGGACTTGACTTTTCTACCTTGTCTAAAAGAGAAACCCAGTTAGCAGGAGGTCAAAGCATTAAAAAGCTGAATAAAGAGTTACCCAGGAATAATTTAAATGTATTTGCTTAAGATCTGAAACAAGCCCCAAGATAAAAAGGCTGAATTTCTTAAAAAAAAACCCCAACAACCAACAAAACAACAAAGAAAAGAAAGTGTCCTCTGTCATTTTAAATTTCTTGCAAGCCAACTTTAAAAGCAGAGCTAATTCAAGAAGCTATTAGAAGTCTTATTCTCATTAGCTGAAGATAAATTGGCAAAGCACAGGTATGAACAAGAACTGAGACAAAGGTGCCCGCGCTGCTAACGCGGAGGTAGAAAGACTGTATCATCAAGCTTCTGATTTTGGGCTAATTGATGTCTCTAAACCTTACCCTCTCCTGGCATTTAATTGCCAAACAGCGATCGTGTCGAAAGCACCAGAGACATTGCTTTTGTTCTGCAGGCAGCAGAGACCACAAAAGTATCTTGACCAAGAAGAAACCTTTCCCTGAACAGATGTCCCTCCTGTTTCAGTCTCCACGCTGAGGACTAGGCTCAATCCTATTTCCTCAGGAACAGAATTCCCATAGCTCAGGCCCCCCCACTCAAAATTTCCTTCCCAAACCTGGCGAAGCAGGGAGCCTGTTTCTCCAGCTGCACGGTGCACGCCAGGAGCGGCCGCTCCAGGGCGGCAGCTGCTGTGGAAGGCAAGGCAGCCACAAATAAAAACTGAGCCAATTCAAGGTCTTAGACATTAGGCTCAGGATTTAAATGTGATTCTGAAATAAATGGATCCATCCAAGCTTGGAAACTGTTAGGAGGACATGCTTGAGTCAGCACTTGTACTTAGGAAGCATCTTGCTCATGGGGTGAGCATCAAATACATCCTTCCCACGGCAAGCGCATTAAAACCTGGGTTGAGTGAGTAGCTTTAGCCCAGTTTAGTGGCGACTGAGTGGCTGGATGGCCATTCAATAGGACAGCTTTGGACTGAAATCACAGAGGTCTCCTTGCCACCACAGACAGCTCTGCACCAGCGTATGGGAGAGCTGACATGGACCTAAAGGTCCCATTCGCTCTCTGATCTGAGGGCCTGAACCAGTGCTTGTTGTAGTTTCATGTTCCAGTCAACACGTAAGACTAAAAGTGCCCTCCCAAAATAAAGACCTTAAGAAGTTACAGTTTACTCTTGAACCACTAAAAAATGACGATTACTGACAGCCTCTCAATTCAGAAGCAACAGCAATCTGGTTTTGTTCTGGAGGAGAGCATTTTTGTTTTCATCTCTACACATTTATTGACACAAACTAAATACTGACACTAAAATTATCTACAAGTTTACATTAGAACCACCACTGAAAACCAAATCAGTGAGAAGCTCAACAGCTACAGCGATCCCGAGGCCCCGCTGCAGGTCACAATTAGCTGACAGCTGCAGCTCTGGCTTTTGGGGTGGGTTTTTTTAATTGTTGTAGGGGATTTTTTTGGAAAACAAATTAAGAAAAAAGCATTTCAGTCGCACACACTGTGCTTTCTACACAGGTCTGTAGCGATAAACACAAGGGCTAAAGTTACTGTCTACAAAACATGCCTCGCGTTATGGAAACAATGAGCTGGAAACAAGTTGGTGAAGCAGCTGAAGGCTAAGAAGGAGCAGCTCCGTTACCTGCAGAGTCCTCCGCTTGTTGTCTTCTGTGTGTATCCACGCTCGCAAAGTCAGTTCTGTGATGAATATCTGAGCTGCCTTGGCAAACAACACGGGAGCTTCTGCACTGATCATCTGCAAGGGAATTTTAAAGAGTTCTGAAGTTTCCCGTTAGTATTTGAACAGTGCACAGCAGTGGGAGTAACTTCATCACGCCGGTCACACCCGAAGGGTCGCGTCGTACAACAGCGAAGCTGGGGGAATTTCCACAGCCGAGTATCTGTGGCTCCAAAGAATTACCAGCCTCGAGTTAAACGCAGCGTGAGGAGTATGGGGTGTCTAAAATCTGTCTCAAAAATCTGCTTCCTTCGTGACCAGTCAAGTGTCAGCTCCACAGTGGGCTGGAGTAGGGTGGGCCAGCAACGGCACCAGTGCACGGTCACCGAGAGGGTGCCACCCACCCAAGCAGCTCCCCCTGGCAGTAAATGCTTCAAAAAATCTCCCTTGGCAGCTGAGTGAATGATTCGGGAACTGAAGAGGACATGTCGAGGGCTCATTGTAAAATGTGGCCCTTAGAGTCGTAGCATTTATATAATTAGAAATAAATGTGGAAATGGCAAAGGAGGTTTGGAGGCCTGGGCAGACTCTGCCTCACCAAATGCCTTTTCCTTAAAAAGTGTCTCGCTCAAGTTTTACTCCAATTAAGCAGTTTCATTATTAGCTGGCTTGGCATTAATGCTCACTCCCTAGTACAGCCTTCTTCTTAAACTATGTTCCATAAATTACTTCCCCCTCTGCCCTGCCCTAAAAAAAAAAAACCCAACTCATCTTCCCCTTCATCACCATCAAACATTTGGCACTGCTCTGGTTCAGACGCTGACCCGGGACCTCCGAGGCCTGGGCTCACTCCCGTTCCCAGCGGGATGAATAGCTCCCTTGTACAGGAGCACAGCACACACCTTTCTCGGGGTCTCGCTGAAACGTTAAAGGTTGTGCTCACAGAAGGAGGGTGTCACAGTGAGGAAACAAAAAGGAAAGTGCAAAGCATTCTCTTTTTTTCTTAGGAGTTAAGTGTCTGATGGTTTTCCAACTTAAACACTCAAATACTGGTATCAAACCTGTGCTATCCACCTAAATTATTACTTATTTTTCCTTAAACTTGAACCAGGGTAGCACATATTTAAGTGACGTTGCTCTTCACACTAAACCCTCTACAGCTTTGTGAAAGGAAGAGTCGAGAGGAACAAGGAGGGAACATCAGTCAAGCGCTGGGAAATACCCAGATTATACAGGAGCCTGGTACTGAGGAAAGCAAAACTGCAGAAGTCTTCAGCAAAGATCCCAACTGACTTTGCTTTCCCAGCTCAGCTTAATTCTACAAGCCCAGCTAATGCTGCGTTGGAGGCAACTGTTAAAGTGTGCTTTAAAAATAATAATAGATGTTAGTAACAAATTGCAAGGAATTCCAGCTACAATAGCCACCAAAAGGATCATAAATATGGAAGAACCCCCCCCCCCATGACTGTACCTTCACATCTTCATCTAGTTTCATTATCTTCTTAATACGAGCCAGAGGGAGCTCCTGAACTCTGAAGTCTTTCTGCAGAGAGATTCACAGTTGAGAGGCTTTTTAGTGATACTTAACTGAAAACAAAGGTAAGAGAAGAAATGTTATAACGAGTCTGTGTTTTCTGGAGCTAAAGTTAAATATAGAGAATAACATTTTCTTGGAGGTATGGAACCTTCTCCTCAAGCCCAACGATTCTCATCCACTTGTCTGTACTTTATACCAATATAAATCTGCTTAAATCTCCTGTGGAGACACTTGGATCTACTGCTTCACCTCAAAGTCACTCTGCAGAACAGAATGTTTCTAATGTTACACATTTCTGCATCTATTTATATTTGAAGCAACTAATTGAATTAGGTGTCTTGGGACCCAGAAAGCTTTGGAATTTACAGAAAGTTGCAAGAGAAAATGAAGGCAAACAAAAGCTACACGAGGCCACAGGATAAATCCTTCTGGATTTGTTCCTCCCATGTGCCCAGTACCAATTTTGGTGTTAAAAATCTTGTGAGAATCTTTTTCAAAGAAAACAAAACAAAATTAATCTCTTCTATTCCTGTTTTGAGATGGATTTCTCACTATTTTCCAGCAAAGAGAATTGCTGACAAACTGGTGTAATGGTGGTTTCAGAGGCAGAGCAGGTGCTGTTGGTACCCAACATGACCACGAAGCTCATGCCTGTGTGAGAGGAGGCACCAACGTGTCCCTTGGAGAGATCCTCTCTACAGAGAGCTCTTGGGGTTAGGGAAGCTGCTGAGTTTTACTGCAAACACAGCTCTCCCTTCTCTGAAGAAAGGCTGGGGTGACGTCCCCTCGCATCAGGAACGCGGCATCCCTGCCCACAAAGGGCTTCTGGAAAAATGTCTTCCCTTCTTCAACAGAATTGTCATTGAAAAAAAGAAAAGGAAACTCATTTCTCTAGGGAAGAAAGCACTGCGAGACATGTTAGTGAAACAAAAGAGGGGGGAAAATGCTGAAAATGCTGTTTTCTGTTGAAGTAAACTAAGGAAGCGGTGCATGGTCCGGCCAGAGCTCCAGCTGAGGGGGTTGTGGGGATTTTTTTCATTTATTTCTAGAAATGAATATTTATGTACATGATTTCATAAGCGGCTGTATTTTGTGTCCTTGTTCTGCAGAGAAAGGTGAATTCAGTGGTCCTGGTGCTCCTGGTAAGATGCTGGAAATCAGGAGTAATTTGGGGTGAGGGGCTGCTGCCCCCCATGGGCAAATGCCCTATTTTGGCAGGATCTGGGGCACGGGGAAGGGGGCGGCCAGGGCTGGGACCTCTGCTTCAACACACGGCCTGCTCAGGGTGGCATTTTCAACCAGTAACTGCTACACAAACAGGTGAAGGGGTTGCTAGGGCTTGGAAAAATATCCAAAAGGGTGTGTTGCTTTTTTTTTTTGTTTGTTTGTTGGGTTGGTTTGGGGTTTGTTAAGGGTTTGTTAAGGGTTGTGTTGTTTTAGTTATTTTTTTTTTTTAAAAGCTCTTTCCTTTTTAAAGAGCCTCGTGAGCTTTGAGCAAGCTTCAAAGAAAGATAAGGGTAAAATTTGATTTGTGAAACTCTTAATGGGCTTAGGTAGATTAACTTCTATGACCTGCAAGTAGATGTGCACAGGTACAATGCTGTTAAAACCTTCAGGGGAGAGAAACAGTGAGAGAAATCAGAAAAAAAATTCAAGGCTCCTTTATTCCTTTAAGGCAGACAAGGAAACGTCACCTAAACCAAAAAGAATAGGCAAGAACCGCGGTGAAGGGAAGCATGAGCACTTCTGGCTACCAGCCAGCAGAACAAACTTTAGACACCAATTCTTTTTTTTTTTTTCCCCCCCAAATTAGTTCTCAATGTCTTCCCTGGCCTCTTTTAACTCATCACGGAGCTGAAATGCTCATGGCAGCCTAGTCCCATTTCTCCCAGAGTAGGCTACAGTCCTTTCCAGCGTATCGGCCAGAGAAGAGGGAGCTCTGGTTTGTTCTTCCACAGCAGCTCCCTCTTTTGTTGTTTTGGTTCCCCCTCCCCGGAATTTTATCTACCAGTGGCACAAGACAAACACACAAATCCAGGCAGAGACAGCCCCCAAAAGCAGGTGACCCACGCAGGAGTTCCCCCGAGCAGCTGCTCTGCCCCTGCTCCGCAGCAGGCGCCGCTGAGCTGCGGGTTTACTTACGTCCAGGGGAGCACGGTCAGCGAAGACGCACGACACGCTGCAGGATTTGGTTACACCGGGGACAAACTGCACAGGAATGTTCTGCAGTTGTCCCTTTTCCTTTCCAACTCCCCTTCAGTGTCCTCAGTTAAATGTTCAATGACTTACTAGCTTGCAATGCAATAAATAGATTCATACGACAGTTAAAAATTAAGCTGCCCGTACTTGATAAGCTGCATAATAAACCCCTTTCATGTGGAGATGAAGACAAACTACAGCTCTTGAACACAAGAATTCACTGCGCTGAAAGAGGAAAGTAATTAATTCTGGTTATGCATACAAATTTCTACATCTGTTTCTTTAATCAACTATCTGCACACAGGCTGGAAAAGAAAAAAAGCAAAAAAAAAAAGCAGCTTATCTTCAGACTACTGGATTGGGGTTTTCTCTTTGAACGGCCCTGAAGAACTGGAGTCCTTTTGTTTTCAGCTCCAATAAAAGTGCAGGAATGTGCTTTCGGGAGCACTGTATCATGGTAATCGATCAATCTCTCTTGAAAAGTCATTTTTATTATATGCCCTTGTTCTCAGGCACATCTCTTTTGGGAACAGGAGAAAAAAAAATAAAGCTGCTTAGTCCAATTCTTATGTCTCAGCCCATACAGGACTTTTTTGTTTGTTTTTAATCAAATGCCTTTAAATTAATAAAGTGTCTGATAAGAACACACTTGGCATTCAAGTGATTTTTGGAATTTCAAGCTTGTCGAAGGAGACGGTTCCAGGAGAGAGAGCAGAAGAGCTCTACACAAAGTCTAAACCCAAAAATGCATTCACAACATTGTAACTGTCAACAGCGAGGTGTTTAAGAAGGAGGGGACACAGACTAAGCTGTGCTTTAAGCAGTGACATCTCCCAGGGTGTGCTGACGTGGCCCAGCCTTGGGGGGGATATGGGTTCCCTCACAGGCTGGTTGCACGTTGTACACCCCAGAACTGAACAGCAGTTCACGTGAGGGATATTCTCAAATCCCTCAACCTTCTGTTAGCTGAACCAGGACATGGCAGCTACACTTACACCTGTGGCTGGTTTAAAATCCCTTCCCCTCCCTCTAAACAGAAGATAATTCCCCTGCAATTCACAGGAAAGCAGCCACAGTCATCATCCTTTAGCCTGTTAAAAGGAACTTCAAATCAACTTGGTCGCTGTGTTTAGCTCAGAAAGAGCTGAAGGTGTCATCAGATCTCATCAGGCTCCCTATCAGCTGCGTTCAGTTTCTATCTCAATCCTTGGCAGTCGGAGCCAATCATCAAAAGCCTGGCTGAATGATTATTTATCCGCTCTGGTAGCGTGTAAACAGCCAGGTTTATCTCGCTGCCAGCTGCTACCAGGCACTTTCCCCATCAGTTCCCAAGGAAGAGGGCGCAGAGCGAGGACACTCACCACGGTCAGGTTGCGGATCTCCTCCATGACTCGCGGCCAGAAGGACTGGAGGCTTTGCTGGGCGTCGCTGTTGCCAGCCGTGCCAAACCCTCCGTCCGTGGACATCCTGGTAGCTGGGAGAAAGAAAAACCAGCGTCAGCCATGAGGGAGGGCGGGAGGCAGGAGTCAGCAGCTCCCAGAGATTCCCTCCACGTCCCAGGAATACAGGAAGGGGCCAGCCCGGCTAATCGCTCTGGAAAACTGTCAAAATAAGATATGCCAGTGCAGGTCTCGCAGCAACAATGGAGAGATACCACAGCCTCTGGAATTCTTTTGTAACATTTTATTTATTTTTCCAAAGATTAAAAAAACAAAACAAAAGATAATTGAAAGCAAAAATCACCTCCCGAGTCCCCTCTTCGCTCTGCCTTTTCACAAGGAGTTACAAAACTAATTGATGCCCAGGCACAGCTCACACCTATTAGAAAAATCACTTTTCTCTTGCCTGTTAGAGCTGACAACAGCACAGGATACGGCAGCAACCCCTCCTCGAGCAGAAAGCAGAAACATCAAGTGTCAGCCCAATATTATTTCTACAAGCAGCAATGAACCAGTCTCTTCTGGGCCTGTTTGAAGAGGTGTCAGTTTTTGTAGCTTGACACTGTTTTGAAAACACTTTCTCTCCTTGGGTATAATCAACCGGAGAAATTAAGAGTCTGGATAATGCAGAGTGTCAAAAGCACAAAGTAAGATTTAAAATTCAAATCTTTTAATTGAAACAATTTTTCAAAAGCCCCAGGCCTGTCACCAAGTATTCTGCGACTGCAGGATGTTGAGCAAGTCTGGCTAAGGCTGAATTTACACGGGATGCCGCCTGCACGGTAAGACCTGTAGCTTTGCAAGTGGCTTGATTCACAGCATGCATTAGAAGGAGAAAATAAAGGGACAGTAACTGGGTGCAGACTTCCCCACACAGCCATGCAGTGAGGAAGATGAAGAGGTCAGGACATGCAGCGTTGATCAACCTCATCCTCGGGTGAGCAGCCGGTGCCAGCCCGCACGGCGCTGCCCGGGCACCTTTCGAGTCCTGGCTGACACGATTCTTTTCACCCCGTAAGCTCCTAGAGCCAGTCCTGCCTTTTTGACAGGGAACTCTTCAGACAGTTCTAGTTAATATTAAAACGAAGTCAGACGTTCAACTTGGGAATCCCTTGGAAGACCAAGGCCAGCCTCCCTGGCTTCCTCTGCACGATGGCAGCGTGTGGCTCCGGCAGGATTCCCAGCGGGAATCGCAGCCTGGAAGGACGGGGGAAGATGTGCCAAAAGCTCAGGCACACACAGGACCTGACGAGACGCCACCCGACAGGAGGTTCCCACGCACAAAAAGCATCTTGGTGAACGCCAGGAGAGCCAGCGCTCACTCCTCCAGCGAGCAGAGCAGAGGCAGGCGGGGAGTCACTGGTGTGAAACGCTCTGGGGGTCACCCGGAGCGGCTTTGAAGTTCCCCTGACTGACACGCACACACCACCTCCAAACAATAAGTGTCTGTGTCTCAACCTACAGCAAGAGAAAGGGTGCTACCTTCTCCAGAGGGCAAGAGCTGAAGACACACAGAGATATTTGTGCGTCGCCATGTAACGGGTGAAGGGACAGGGGCAGATTTCGCTCTGACACCGACACGCACGAGCCCCGTTTCCTTTTGATCTGGCGTGTAAAGGTTTATTTATTCCCCACATAAAGGTTTATTTACTCCTCAAGCCAAAGGGAAGCACAGTAACACCACACAACACACCCAAACACTGACGGGAGGCACCGGCCACTTGCCAGTCAGTTCAAAATCTCCTATTCCAGAGCAATGACGATCCATAAAATCTCATTAACAGATCAAAGAGATGAATGTCAGGCAGCGAGCTGGTTTCCTCCCGCAGCCTCCACTTCCCAAGGCAGGCTTTGAACGGTTGGTTTTTCCTTTCATCAACCTGAGAAGGGGGACACGGGAGGCGTGGGAAGAGCCAAAGGGGACTCTGACAGGGGGTGACAAAGAGGAGGTCAGCAGATTGTATTTTCAGTCTCAGAGCGAGATGGGAAGAGCTCCAGGTAAGAAGCCTATGGAAATAAGTGACGGGCGAGTTACTTGGTAACTCTGCAACAACTATTTGCATTATAATATTATCCACCTACAGATAAAGATATTGCAAGTAGTTATAAGAACATACAGAGAGATAAAGATTCTAACGAGAGAGTTAAATTGGCATTTGAGTCTCCCCTCCTTGATCTGCATTGTCAGACGCAGACAGAAAATAGTTTAGGCACATAAATAAAAGCTAATCCTTGAAATCTGCTCTGGACTTACAATATTTCAACACTAGCACCAGACGAGGGCTTTTCTGCAACTGGAGATGCAATCCATCTTGAAAACAAGCCAAAGCACTTCAAGGCTTTACTTAAAAACACAAATTAGTTGCATTCAACCCCTTTAAATGCTCCACTGGATTATAATGCTCAGCATAACCCTAAGAAATAACAGATCAAATAATAAAATAAAAGCTAATGGAGGAAAGAGGAAGAAAATTCCACCACTGCCACTTTCCCCACTACCGTGCGCAGAAGCAAATGTCTTGAGTTAGATAAAGGTGTCTGTGCTACTCATCCAGATTTCGGGAGGAGTCAGAAATGGTTTACTCCAAGTCCTGTCAATGAATAAAAAAAAAATTTTCTGTCTTCAAGGGAAACACAAGGACTGATTTCAGAATGCAAATCCAACAGCCTGACGCTTGACCCCAGGACAACTGCTGCTTGAAGCCACTGTTCAGGAGAATTATTAGGAAATGGAGTAAGAGGAGGAAAGAGAGTCACCAAACAGGCTGATTTTCTGAAAAAAAACCCCCAAAACCTCGAGAATGAAATCACTATAAACGCCAAAAGAAAAGCCTGAGCAGGTTGAAACTGCTCAGGACATTACTACAATAATTTCTTGCCATTAAAATAGACGCCTAAGTGGTGTTGAAGGGGTCTGTGGGCACCAGAGGAGGACCCCTCAAACTGTCACGTCAATGTGCAGTGTTGGCTCTGCGAGACAAGCGGTGCTACTGGAGCCATTCCTGCACCATGAGGTAAGTTCCTGCAGCCGAGGGAAGCGGTGTTCTCGGCTTTTAAGAATGCCTCGTACCAGGAGTAGTGCCAACAAAATACCAAAGCCAGGCCAGAAGATAAGCCCCCCAGAGCTGACAGGGAGGCAGTTCCTCTGATTTCACAGTATCAGGGTCTAAACTGGCTGGTCCTTTTTGATACGCGGTTTGCAGGGAGTTTTTAGAGCTTCGTTATCCTTCACCTTTCCTCCTCCTCTGAAGGTTTCCTCCCCAGCCCCGCGCGGCAGGGGAGAGGGGCTCCGAGGATCCCCGTTCTCCCCTCGCATCACGCAGGGTAGGGCCTCTCCAAAGTTTTACAACTAAACGGGCTCCTCCACCACCACCTTGACACTGCGTTAAGTTCAAGTCCATCTCCCGTGTCACCGGTCGCCACAGAGCGTAGCTGCAACCAGGAACGTACCGGTCCCAGCAGCACTGTGGCAACCAGGAACGTACCGGTCCCAGCAGCACTGTGGCTCCATACAAAGCTGGGCGAGCACCTCGCAAGCTCGAGAGG